>VWZT01016881.1:166597-222485 GCA_013397055.1 Pachycephala philippinensis
GAGAGGAGAGGAGAGGAGAGGAGAGGAGAGGAGAGGAGAGGAGAGGGAGTGGGAGAGGACTGGATTTGAAACAGGATGTCCAAAATACGTCAGTCTTCAGTGTGGGAACATTGCCATAGCAATGATACTGGGTTGATTGGTTTATTTGGTTTGCTTCAGGGCTTTTTTTTTCAGTCTGGAAAAGCTACCTTTTGACAAAATAGAACTGTTTTGGTGTAATGATTTTTTTTTTCTTAAATATAGGCCTCAATTTACATAAGAATTTTGTTGGTCCAGTATGGAAGACCTTTCAGAGTAATCTTAAATAACCTAAAAAATGCCGTTAAGAATATTTATTTAAGCTATCTTTGAATGAATAAGGAAATTTAAATTCAGGTACTTGCTGTAACTAGAGTAGAACAAAAACTTGGAACTGGGTCTTCAGTAATGAAGATGATTTTATCCCACACTGCAATAACATCCTCTCCTGGCTTCCAATGCTTTAAAATGTTGCTCTATTTCCAAAATCACTTTCTGCATCATTTTTCATGCTGCTTATTGGAGAATTCCAAAGATCACCTTCTGCAGTGAACAGGACAAGTTCACTTGTGAACTTGAGATGATGAACATGGCTAGACTTGTGCCAAAAAAGAGCAGCTTTCATATAGCTCAAACAATTCTTTGTAATGAGTTCACCTGATTATTTGGGTTTAAGGAAAGAAAACAATACAGGCTCATTAACTACAATACAATTAGTATAATTGTAACGTAATTATAATGCATTTGCAATTTGTTAAAAATTATTCTTGCTAATGTATCTGAATTATAAAGTCTAATTGAAGTTTTACTTGATAGTTTCATCTTCTGTATAACACAAGAGAGACTCCTTGTCCATTGCTTCAGTTATCTCAAATTTTTGGTTTTGTTTCTCTGAAGAAACTGGGCAAAAATCCCTGATATTCCACTTGCAATGAGGATGTCTAGTCAACTGCATGGTCAGAACACCTCTTCGTATGGTATAGGGTTACAAGAGTGGGCTGCAGGCAACCTTGGCCTTGATAGGTTACAGCTGGATCCCTGGGAAGAGGGGAAAGCCAGAATTGAATGCAGGTGTGCTGATTCCTGTAACAAGAAGCACGTGAGTGGCCTGAGAGACAGGTATAAAAGGTTGTGCTGCAGGCTCACAGGGCAGATACTGAGCTGAGTTGGAGCCGATTGGGTTGATGCTGGCTGGTGCCTGTGCTGCTTGCCAAGGCTGAGCTGATGCCTGCCACTGCCTGCCACCATCTGCTGATGCCTGCCACCCTGCTCTATGCTGGACTTCTTGGACTCCAACATCTGGTGCCTGTGTTTGTATGTATTGCAGCGATAACTGGCTGAGCCTTAGAAGCTCTTAAAAGCCTCCAGCAGTATAAGCCTCATGGACTGCAATCCACTTGGGGGAAGTGGAAAAGCCGGCCGGCACGTAATCCCTGGGCGGGGCTGTGCCCAGGAGAGCCATGAGTAGCCTACGCATGTAAGTCCAGGATTGGACTGCTTTATGGGTGACCGTGCCTCTAAGAGGGATGGTGAGCCGCTGTAGCTCTTCCCATGCGTGATTACTGCAGATGGTGCCCCAATGTTATACTGCAAACTGTGTTGGCCCAGTGTACGCCGACAGTATGGAACCAGTGGTTTTGTCATGAGAAAGGGATTTGGATTGACGTTCCCTTCTACTGCATAAAATGTGTTCAGACTTAGTGAGTCTAAGTTATGCTGATTCCTTAACACAACTTTAGGTGATTCCTGATATGGTTGGCAAAAGGACAAGGATGTGCCAGTGTTGAGCACCACATTCCTGTTAGGTGCTCAGTTCCAGGGGCCAAAGTTGCAGCTAGAGCTGATGGTCAGTCTGCTGAGGGATTGAGGCAGGGAGGGAAGATGGCATCTCTGCTGGCTACAAAGAAATGTTAGTTTAGTGTCTCTCATTTAACCCTAGAGCTAGGTCAAGGATGCAAGAAGGTGCTTAAGTAAAATTAGATTTCATGCCTAAAATGATCTCTGGGTTTTAGATGCTGTCCTTTCTCTTTAGACAACTGGCTTACTCTTTGTCCTGTAGTTGCTGTCACTTACCTTTAAACAAAGCGTGTTAACTTGATTTGAGAGGAGCCAAATGAGCTCAAGTGCTCATTACTTGTGTCCCAAATGAGCATCCTCAGTGCTGCAAAAAATTCCTTTCCTCTCGCCACTGCCCCGCTGGATTGGGCAAAGGAGCACCAAAAGAGTCTGATCCAAGTGCCCACTGGAAAAGGCACTCTGCTGGGAAGAGGGAGCAGTGAAGCCCTCTGAGAGGCTGCTGGAGATTGTTTTCCATGACATTTCAGTGCTAAATGCCTAAACAGTTGTGGGAGCAGGAGTCAGGACTTCATGGATTACATACACCTCCAGTGCACTTTGCTAGAGAGTGGTATGCCTTTTCTTGGAGACAGCAAGGATTGGAACACTGTCTTGAAAATTTAAATACCAAAGGAGGACTTTGGAATAACCTGCACAAGTGAATGACCTCCCTAAGTTTCTGTGAGAAAGGTGCTGGAATGCATCTTGAAAGGCATGGGTTTCTATCCTTTTCTAAAGCCCCTGACCTCAATGGTATCTTGTGAAAAAGAGAATTGCAAGAATGCAGGAGAAGCTGTAGTCTGTCAGTTCTGCTTAGTTCTCTGTACGTGGAATTAAGTTATTAATTAGGGTAGGGAGCCATAAGAGAAGTCACATGCTCTTTTGCCCTGAAGATCTTGAAATTAGAAATACTTGAAAAGAAATTCCTAATGCAGAACTGAGAACTAATTGGTAGTGGCTGTACACAAGGAAGCATTCATTATTTTCAGTTTGAAAAATATCCTTATCCTTAGTATTTCAAGGTTCTTGCTAGTACTTAGATGGAAAAACATCATTAAAAGTAAATAGGTTATACTGAAGGAAATTTTTTAGCATGAATTACTCAATCTCTTGCCAGAACTTAATGAAATTTATGGTGTGAGAATGTCTACCAGCTTGGGGGAAAAAAAAAAACAAAGGATTTTTTTTCAGCTGTAACAATTCTATAATAAAATAACCTTTGGAGTAGTTACATCAGTGATTTTCACAGGCACCACACACGCTATGCATAGACAAAGGAGTAGCTATTTGTGGGAGACCTGAGATCATTTTGCTGTGTAAAAGTAGCCAGTCCAGCCTCTCTTTGACAGTTACTCCCAGCTGTATACATTAAGTGGATCTCTTATACCTACCCGAATGTTCTGTGACTAGAATAGCTGCATGAGTAAAAACCCACAGGTATTTAATGATACTCTTCCACTCCACTCCATAGGACAGCAACTTCTGTTTGTGAAGACCACTTTCTGTGTAGGCATTTCAACTGATGTGGTCCTCACAGAAATCCCCAGATCTTCCCAGAGACTGGGATGCATCCAACCTGGAGCAAGGCACTTCCAGGGTTCTGAGCTGAGGCAGGCACTGTCTGCCTTACTGGTTTCAGTTAGGCAGTAGCAGCCCTTGCTGCTCAAATAGGAAAGACCTTCAGGAAAGGGCATTATCTAGATGATCAATGGGGAAGCATGAATCAGAAATGTGGGCTTTGTTGGCTGCTGTGAAAAGCAGATTCTTCTGCATGATGAAGAAAACTCAGTATATGGAAAAATATTATTATTTAATGAACTCCCATTGTCATTCTCATTTGAAGTTGCTAATGAGGCTGAAGTCAATATCCTTCATCTGTTCAGTAAAGTGAATTCTTCATCTTGACAGTCCAAGATTGCCAGTGGGTAGACGCAGATTTGTGAGAAGAACTAAATGGTGTTTACTGTGGTGACTGATTATCTCCTGAAGAATCATGTGTTTTTCTCCAACAGTAGAGGATATAATTTAATTAGACTGTTATTTTAAATGTTCTGACTTTTTTTAATGCATTAACTTATGGCCTGTGGCTGATAGAAAAGAAATTAAAGCTGACTCCTTTGAGTGTGGAATGAATTGCAGTTTGCAAGGGGAGAAAATTAATTATAAATGCCTGCTATTTAAGTTTTCCAGATTCAGATGATAAATGAAGCAATTATTACATGTCAAGTATATAAACAGTAATTCGTCAACATTTCAGCTTATTAATTCTAACATTTGCCATTCTGTGTAACATATTTATCACGTTTTATTGCTTGTTGATGAAAAATCTAGCTTAGTTCTCTCAATTATCTTTACACAGCTGCATAATGAACCAACAAAGTAAGGATGTATATCACAGTCCTGAGCACCATGAAAGGGTTCTTGTTTGTCTTGACTTGAGCTCAGAATAAAGCAATGAGACCTGAGCCTGGCCCAGCTACAGGTGTTCATCCTAATTTCAACTTCCCAGCCTTGCTTTCAAGATGTTGTGCTGCTGTGCTCCTGATTGCACTTCAAAATCCATTTCTGCCTACTAATATGTGCCCAAGCCCCACTGATACAGTCTGCCTGGGTGCTCCATCTTTCTCTTTCTAATTCCATCTCTCTGGCTTTCCTCATCCTTTTTCTGTGCCTGCAATTTCATAAGAGCTGGACTGGGAAACCTCCATCATTTTCAGACCTTTCTCTGAAGGCCTGGTGTTTCACTGCACTCCCCACAAACTCTGCATTGGCATGTGTGACCTATTTCGTTTCACCCTCTCAATCTCGGAGTCATCTCTCTAATCCAGGATCCTCCAAACTTTACCTTACGGACTGGTAACAAAGGCTTAAGTTCCCTCTTGACTAAGACAGACAGCTGCGTTTGTTAATGATCTATTGATGGAGCTGTTGTAAAATCTCCCTGTTCTGCACTGCTGCTTCAGTCTGGAGGCTCTTCCAGGACAGGGTGTCAAAATGCAGAAGCATGGCCATGCAAGCAGATAGATCACAAGTTGGACAGTCTGGGTTTCCTAACAGCATTTTGCTGCTGTGTGGTATGTGATTAATTGTTTTTTATCCCAGGGTGAAATTCTGGCCCAAGTTACATTGGTGGAAAACTGCCATGACTTTAACCCCTGGTGTTTTGTTACTCCTTCACAAGGTTACCCAAACTAAGTTTGGGGCCACGAAAAACACAGTAAACTCATGCCACTTGAATTTAAAGGAAAAGGAAAATTTCAAACCACATTTTACAAACCAGTCACTTTGGGGAAGGCATGTATGCTGGCAGTTGCTGAAATGGGTACAATATACTCATTTTAGGCTTACATGTAATCAAAAATCTTTGCTAATAAACTGTAAGTCTTCTAGCCTTAAGGCTGCATCAGTCCCTAGGACCATTTAGCCACAAACACATGGTGCATGTGCATTATGCAATAAAACAAAAACCTGCACAGAAACACACATTTGTGACAGGCACCAATGCACTAAGAAAATTGATCTTGTTCCCCTATTGACAAGGTTGAGGCTGAAGCAGACCATGGATGACCAGGATGATGAATGTGGCCAGTCTGTGTTTTGTCCTGGAGTCACACAAAACCCAGTTCTGCTAGGCCATCCACCCCCAGAGCCACGTGCATCACATCTCCCTCTAAACTGACCTTATGGGTCTTAAGTTCCATCTTAAGAACAGCTGAAGTCTTTCCCCTCCTTGAAGTGAGTGCTTAATACCTTCTAGATTTTTGACTGTTTCAACATTTAACACATTAGAAACTATGGCACATCAAGCAACTGATATTGCTCTGATGCATTCAGGAGCAAAGTCACTTAATTTATTTGTATGCAATATCTTTATATTTATTATGAAACAGTTTGTTTATAGGAGCTGGCACAATGTTGTCAGCTTAAGATAAGTTGGCACCAGAGTCTAATTATATCATATAAAAGCAGCATTTGCATATATGTCAGTGTCAGTTGCCCTGAAAAGTTAAGCAGACATGCAGAGAAAGTTTTAAACAGAAACTTAGAAATACCCAATTTTTAAGATTAGCGTTTAATTTTATTTTTTCAATAGTTAAAAAAATTGCCCATACAAGACATTAACAGTATTATACTGGAGCATAGATGGAACAAATGAAAGCCTGACAGTGTTTGTTCAGAAGGCTGCACAGGACAGTAGTAAAATTGAGTGGAGGATGTTATAACATCTGACATCCCAAAAGTAATTACAAGCTCATGGATGTAACTTATTAGTTGGCAATCTCAAGTTTGTTCCATATTTCCAACCATGTCTTGGAGTCAAAAAAATGTTACTTCTTGAACAAGTCTCTTTCCTTATCTTGCTGTGTTTCAAAGGACCACTTGCAGATATTCAAGGTTACTTTCCTGCAAGAGAGAGGGAAGTTATTACATTTCTCTTAAGAAAATGGACTCTCCTCCAATTTGCCTAATATACATATTGGGCTGTGCTACCTGTGTTATCTCACAGTGTAAAAAAAGTCTTAGAAGCAACGTTTGTATATGAAGTGTCATTGTGATATTCACTATGTAACCAGGCACTGTGGTTTAACCCCGGCTGAGAGCTCACACACCCGTATCCACAGTGGGGTGGGGAGGTGAAAGGTGAATCTTAAAGAAAAAGCTAAATAGAGCCCATGGGTTATATAATAATAATAATAATATACTAAAGAGGAGACAACAAAAAGAGAGAGAAGAAAAGCACAGAAAAACAAGTGATGCACAGCACAATTGCTCACCCCCTGCTGACCAATGTCCAGCCTATGACAGCTGTGAAAGCTCCCGGCCAGATCCTCCCAGTTTCTATACTGAGCACGATGTTCTATGGTATGGAATAATCCTTGGGCCAGTTTGTGTCAGCTGTCTTGGCCGTGCTTCCTCCTGGCTTCTTGTGCACCTACCTGCAGGCAGAGCATAGGAAACTGAAAATTCTTGACTTAGGGTAAGCACTGCTCAGCAACAAGTAAAGCATCAGTGTGTTATCAACATTGTCCTGTAACAGTGACTAGAAAGAAAGAAAAGAAAACTCTATCCCACAAAACCAGGACACTAGGAATAAGAAAGAAAAGTGTTTAATTTCTCTTTTACACTACTCTACACTCTAAGAACATCACATACAGGTATTTCTGAGATAATCACCTTTTTCTGCAGTATCAGAATGTGTTTAAATTTCTTCTCTGTAGTAGTACTTTCTTTCAGTTTGTATGTTTTTAATGAGAACTGAAACAAACACTTACTTTCATCTGGATAGTATCTGAAGCAGTGTTTTGCAGATGTACATGTCCCCACTTAATTTAACTGGCTTTAGCAATGTTTGCGGATGATTTAGAGTCCTCAGAGTCCTCTGCTGACTCAGTTATGAAGCATGCTAGAAAAGCAGAGAATCATGTTACCATGTACCCTCCTGTGGTACCACCAGTGCTCTACTTGATGCTGCTTTTTTTGATTGATATATCTGAATATCTTGGTCCATTCAGAGGGATCTGTGTACACTCTACTTAGCTGGAGGCTAGAGACACCTCCTGGGAGATGTGATAGAAATACTTTAATGAGAATACTGTATTAAAAGAATCCTTGCAGTAAATAAACCAAGTTTAGTTTGGTTTGTTTTTGTTTTTTTAATGGAGGCACTGGTGTTTACAGAGATAATTATCTTGTACAGAATCGGCACCTTTAGCTACAGTAAAGGCTCAGAATACTTTCCATGCAGCCTCAGTAGAACTCTTCATTTGAAAAGGTAATCAAAATTTAATAGCAAGAACCTAAGGTTGATAATTATCCAAGCTGTTCTCATTTGGAGCTGGACAAGAAAATGAGAGAAAATATCTCAGAATCTGAAGGGTATTGAGGGCAGACCACTTCAGATATTTTTGAGCATAAATCAACTCACTAGCTAAATTAAAGTGTACATGCTGTGCAACTTCAGCTCACTCAAAATGCAATGCCTGGAGTTTTTTTGGTAGGCCTTCCAGCAAAAACAGTCCCAAAATAAAAATACATAAATCCATTCCAGTCTGGGCTGCCTGCAGGGATGTGAGAGAAATAAAACATCCCAACAAGATGTATTTATGACATCTGGAGCAGGCTCAGTACAATGAGGTTTGGACCAAAAACTGAATCACCATTTGCTAATCTATCCACAGTGACAGTGAGCTGAGAAGGAACATAGCAAACCATTTACCTAATAACTGAACAAAGAGTCTAGATCTTTTTTAACAAAACTATTTTGAAAAATATTTCAGTATGAGCTAAAAAATGTGACTAATAAAACCCTTTAATTTTGTCCAGGAGCACTTGCAGTAAGTCCCAAGGAATGCAGCTTCTCTCCTCTCTGTATATCATTATCACCACAGAAATAAAGCAGGTAATTTACAAGATGCCAAAAAATTGCTTCCCAATTATTTGTTGTTGTGCTTGGTTGAAGTTTTTTTGTTATTTTCCTCAGGGGTGGGAACAGGAATAGCACTCTGCTGAACATCAAAACAGTTTGACAACTTTTTTTAGCAGCATTACAAAGTCATGATCTGCTTTCAGTGTTGACAAAATTAAAGGTATTATGGCAAAGGTAAATATTCTATATCGCACCCAATATTGGTTGAGTGAATTTGACTTATGGAATTTCTTGCACACCACCAAAAGCAGTGTCATGAATATTAATACTGTCTCTAGGTTAAAGACGGAACAGAAATACTGCAAATTAGATTTATCAATGTTAAATACAGAAGTAATTTAAATTCTAAATATTTTTTAATCTTGACAATATTTGATACAGAAGTCACATACCTGCTTCTTTACACAAAGAGAAAAAAAAGGTGATTTCTTTTTTTATATGCTTCCTCAAAAGTCTTTAACATCATCTGGATTAAAAAAAACCAAATCTACAAATAGTTTTGCTGTTACCCTTAAGCTGACAGCAGGAAGCATGAAGCTAAAGAATACCTGGGTTTTAATTGATATATCTGATTTAATTCCTTTCCTTTTAGTGTTTGGATTTGCTAAATCTTGTCCTCCAGTGCACAGGTCTTCTTTTCATGTCTAGTTTTAGAAGTTCTTATTCTGTCAGAATGTTTACAGTCAAAATTCAAAGTAATAATTTTGTTTAAGTACAGAAGCTGGTTCAGTATAGTCTAGCAACTTCTCATTTAGAGAGAACATCCATTGAGAGGAGAAGAGTAAACACAGAATGGAAGTTTGCAGAGAATCAATAAACATTTAGGAAAGTACTGGAGATGAGGAAGTGTAAAATTGCTATTAAGGTTCCATATTGGTGCACTTATTCACTGTTCTTGGAAATGTGGAATTGTTAGTGCAGTACTGTCTCCACTGAAGCCAGGGAAGGAGTTAGTTTTCTGACGTGGATCCTAGTGGATATACAGAGGTTTATCATATCACTAAGAAATGGCTTGTCTGAAAAGTACAGAGAATATTCCTCAAGAACCTTGGTTTGCAATATGACCAGGAAAAACCCTGTACCTCCTTTTGCAACTTAGTCTGATGAAAACTGAGTTACCTGTAGGAATTACACTCACAACTAATGTTGGGTTTAAGGTATGCAGTACCTTCATTAATGTGCAATTAACTATCCCTATGAAAGAGAGGAGAAAAGCAAGCTGGGCTTTATCTTGGACTCAGTTCTTTGAAAAGCAGTTTTCAAAGAAGGCAGCACCAGCATTCCCACAGCCATAGATACAAATCCATGGAGGTCATGTCCTCCTTATTTACTTTTTCATGTGTATGACCAGCTTCTAATCTCCTCAGAAGTTACTTTGTTGTGACAAGGTGTAAAAAAGTCCTGAAGCTGCTCTGAAATTCTTTCTTCCCAAGAGTAAAAGTGACAGGAAAGAACCCAGAGGCCCACCTGCCTGGCCCACATTCTGCAGGTGACTTCTCTGCATGAGTAGACAGCCAGCAGACAGTGCCAGCAGTGGCCAGGAGCTCTGTGTGGATCGGTAGGATGTGTCCAGCCCTGGCAAAGTGTACCATGACACCTGGGTGCCTCAGAATTCCTGGTGGGGAATCAGTGTGCTGCTCAGAGCAGAGGAACAGCTTGGCTGTGTAATTTCTGAGTGTGCTTGTTTTGGTTTTGCTTTAGCTGGCTGGAGAGTGGAGGGGGGAAACACTAAGTGGAGAGGCTCCAACTCCCACCTTGCCAGCTGCTGGCCCTGGAAAGGTCTCACTGCAGCAGGCAGCATCAGGGCCCCTTCTACACTGGCCCCATGGATGTTCCTTAAGCCCTGGGCATGGTGCCAAGTGATGTTTCCCAGCTGCAGGTTAAAGTGAAGATGTAGCTGGGAAATCAGCAGGTGAGCTCACAAGATGTTCTTGTACATATTTGGAAAATTGCAGGCCATTAAGTTTGATTCAATATTGCCTGTTAATCCAGGACTGCTGTTCTTTCCTCCTCAGATTGGTCCAAAAACAAGGAAGAATGCAAGACCACTCATAAGGAAAAGTTTCCAGGGGATTATTGTCTCAGACATTAAACAGATCTCAAGAGTATTATTATATACATCAGGTCAAGGAGCACTTCAAAAGCTGTTCTTGCTCTTGTGTAGGACCTTGTTCCCTGTAGCTGCAGACTGACAGACCTCTGCGCTTGTGTTTCCCCATCTCCAGATAACTATTTTTCTGAGTATTTGAATTTACCTTTCAAGTTTCATCTTTTCACAGTATTGCAATATATTTTCTCATCTAGACGGTATCAACTTAGTTGGCTCCAAAGAACTAGTCATGGATACATACAGTCTTTTTAATGAAATTTTCACTGTAAAATAACAAATTATTAAGCATTGTCTCTGTCATATTTCTCTTTACATTTTAGCCCATTTTATATAGCCAGAGTTCTAGGTGGGCAGTTTCTGATAATCAAACATTAAATAAAAAATTCTGTTTCATAAAGTATAATCATAGAATGCTTTGATTTGGAAGGGACCTTAAAGATCATGTACTTCCAACCGCCTGCCATGGGCAGGGTCACCTCCCACTAGACCAGGTTGCTCAGAGCTCCATCCAACCTGGCCTTGAATACTTCCAGGGCTGGGGCATCACAGCTTCTCTGGACAACCCATTCCAGTACCTCACCACCCTCACAGTAAAGAATTTCTTCCTAATATCTAATTTAAATCTTCTCTTTTTCACTGTGAAGCCATTCCCCTTCTCCTGTCATGACAAGTCCTTGTAAATAGTCTTTCTTCATCTCTCGTGTAGGCTCCCTTCAGGTACGGAAAGGACACAAGTAGGTGACCCCAAAGCCTTCCCTTTCCAGGCAGGACAAACACAGTTCTCTCAGCCTTTCCTCACAGGAGAGGTGCTTCATCCCTCTGATCAACTTGGTGGCCTCCTCTGCACTTACATAATGCTGTAACTAACACAATCACATGGGAAAATGCAGAACAAGTCCTACTTTTTCTCTTTAGTGTTGCAAACAGTTTAACGGTGAGCTACTGGAGTTAGAGACTGACATGGCTTTAAGTCCAGCTGGAGATGAAACACCACACAGCCACTCGCTCAGCCCTCCCTTTCTTTGCCCCTCACTTCAGTGGAATGGGCAGGAGCCTTGAAGTAAATCTTGTATGTTAAGACCAGTTAAATACTTCAAAATGAAGTAAAATACAATAATAATGGTAAATAATAATAATGATAATAAAAAAGAAAAAACCCAACAAGTATGACCACCAATTGTTCACCACCTGCTGACAGATGCCAGAGCCCCCTTTCCAAACCCAGATGGGCCATCCTTTCAGCTGATTCCCCCAGTTTATATACTGGGCATGGTGTTCTGTGGTGTGGAATATCCCTTTGGTTAGTTCGGGTCACCTGTCCCAGCTATGCTTCTTCCCAGTTTGTTTTTTTGCCTACCTCCTTACTGGCAGAGCATGGGACAAAGAAGAAAATAGTCCTTGACTTAGGATAAACATGATTTACCAAAAAAACCAAAACATCAGTGTGTTATCAACACCATTTGCATTCTGAATCCGAAACAGAGCACTCAGACAGTACTGAGAAGGCATTAACTGTACCCCAGCTGAAACCAGGAGAGAATTGCTCCAGGCGGGCACAATCCCCTCCAGTCGGGCTCTGCACGGCCCCGATTTTGCTTCACGAGCTCGGATCATCCGTGTTCTCCTCCCTGTCCTGCTCTTTCCCGCTAGATGGAGCTGCGAGGTACGGCATGAGCCACAAAGGCAGCCTTTGATGTGAGGGAAAAACACACATTTCTGAAGAAAAAACAAAATGACAGCGGCAGAAATGCTTGCAAATGTTCTGGAGTTCTCATAGATGCCTTGTAAAAAGCATGTCCCATTTCCAGCGCATAAATTTTGTGGCATCTCTACCTCACTGTAATTTTCTGAGGACTGTTTGGAAGAAAGGGCTACATTCTCAAAAGAGTGCAGAATTTTATTTCCACAGCTGTCAGTTTGCTAAAAATTGAGAATGTGAACATGCTTGCAGGTATTCTGCAGGAAAAATTAATTACACAGCTTGAACTTCTGATACTTTTTGCAGCTTCTCGAAAGAAGTAAATTTATTTACATCTGAGACTTTATTTTTGCCCAACCAGATCTAACACTACAATGTTTCAGGTCAGGAAGATAAGCTTTAAAACACTTGCATATATCAAAAACATTATTTAAGTTTCTTTTATTATAACCCTAGTTAATGTTACGCAATTTAGTGGGTTGTTTTTTGAAATAGCTCTTTTCCCATCCACTCCGTGAAAAAAGACTGCGCAGCAGGAGATGTTAGCTGGTACACAGTTTTTTTCAATGTTATTGCAATGACAGCTTTGGGTTGGTGGTTGACATTAAAATGAAAGAAAAAATTTTCCAGCACAGCTAGTTAAAGAGCCAAGGCCATGACAAAGATGTTTAGCAGCAAAAGATTTGACTTTTAGAGACTCTTTAAAAGAAGCCTGAAGCAACTTAGAGGCACAATGTCATGTCAGATAGCAGCACCACTTTTTAAACTGGAAAATAAAGCTATTTGAACATGCCAGCTCAATAATTGTTTTGCATCAGCTAAATGCAATGATACCAGCATCTTCAGAATCTGTGAGACTGGTTTCCTTTATATCGCTGTGACACCACATTATTATTTGATATGATATGCTCTATCAGGAACCAGCCTAGGAATAATGGTCAAGAGTAAAAATGAATAATTCAAATCAAGAAAATTCTCCCTTTTCAAAAAACACTGTTTATCACACAGTTTTCCTCTGAAAAGAGACCCTGTGAATCCGATATCCGTAGGTTTCATGTTTACTGTCTTTCAAGAGCTCCAGTATCAAATATGATTACTTTCCAAGCTGTTTACTTTTCCTAACTGCTATTTCTTCAAACTAATCTATGGTGCAAACTGATTTCCTGGGCCTCTGAAATAAAATAATGAAGGTGATTTTTGCAGAAGATACTGAAGATGATTTTTGCAAGTGGTCCAGTTTGTACAGCCCATTGCCAAGCTGGTGAGGGTAAATAGGTACACAGGAGGCAGCTGAGTAAATCCTTCTCATGGGAATGGGTAAAGCACAATAAACTCTGTCCATTTATCAAAGGTGAAAATAGAGGTGATTGCCATTTTTCACTAACATTTAGAGAATCAAGCTCAAGATCCTTTGTTTGGTGTACCTTTGACTGAGTTACCTTCATCCCTGGAGATCAGGGGGTCTGCAAAATTCAGCAAGGACCCAGGAGCCCCGAGTCCACCTGGTTGTGAGGAGAGGCAGAGCAGGATGCAGGGCAGCCCACTCCAATACAGTCATGTTCTTCCATGGAGCCAGGGCCACAGTAGCCTGGGCTTTATCACTCAGACCCTGGTGATGCATTCAGCTGTTCAGCGAAGTTTATCTACAGTTAAGAAATTCAGTCATACTATTATAGGGCCATAAGGGTCTGGGGAACATGGGGTCAGTGAGGTAACATTTGATGCTATTTCAAAATGGAGCTTCTAACAAATTTGTAGTTCTCAGGAAATTTTGAATAGTTTCACTTGATCAGATGATTTAGACTGAAATCAAATTTTGAAGTGCAATCTGCCAAAAATTAGAAACCCTTTTTCTCTGCAGTGAAGACATCTTCTGCCACTAACACAAGAAAGCAAGAATTTATAGGCCAGGATATCATGAGGGTTAGAAGGGGTTGCTTTAAATTGACTTGACTCAGTAAAAGTGAACTCAGGTTCAGACTGTTTAAGACAAAAGCAAAGAAACAGCTAATGATAGAAGAAAAACAAACAGTTATAATTCTCTGCTCTACATTTACACAATCTTATTTTATACCATGTTTTGTGTCCTTGTCTTCTCCCACTCTGGTAATTACCTCAATAACCATTTACCTTGGGAATAGACAATGTTCTGCAGGCACATGGTCCTCATGAAACAAATGAACGCTGGTGTAGTCCTCTTGAAACACTACACCACACCAGATATGATGGCACAAAACAGCACTGCGGAGTTTTAGCAAAACAGAGCAAGAACTCGTATTCCTTTATATTATATGTATTTCCTATGGCATATATGCAAGAAATGAATAGCTATTTTATTAACCAAACCACTCTTGTTTCTTTGTTATTCTTTGTTAGCTTAAGTGTCCAGCGTGAAAATTTAAACATATATATGCTCAATATTTAGATATTTATGTGTTATAAATTATGTATTTTTACATACTAAATTCACCTATGGACATGCTTTGCATGCCAATGCAAGTTAAAGATGACTGTTGCAGGTTTATGACATGCAAAGTCCTCATCATTTGTTAAAAACAGTCAGACCAAAAGACCACAAAAATTATGTGGTTGCGTTTTCCTGGAAAGAGAGAGTCTGTCTGTGGTAGCATGCAGTATCAAGAGGGGATAAATGAATTTGCTATAAATGAATCAGTTTGACCAAAATCAGTACAATCCCTAATGGAACATCAGCCCAGGCTGATCAGTTTTATCGGGCTTGTATTAGCATACAAAGTATGTCCATAGGTGAATTTAACAAAAATTCATTCTTGCACTGTAAGCTATCTTTACCCAGAAACTGCCTTTACCCAGAGCACAGATCACTCACTTCAACATCTAAATAAAATCTCTTCTGCTTTGTGACAGGACACTGAAGATTGATTCAGCCCTTTTGATACCTGCTAATTTAGAAAATAAGAGGAGCTCTACCCATTTAAAATGTCTTTCACATACAGCACAGATATTCCTTTTCTCAAGAACAAGAGATTTACCCCTGCATCTGCAGTATATTTTTAAAAACACCTGAGATGTGTAAAGTGCCCTGGATCCCTAATAGCGAAAACACAGAACCAGGAGGACCCTGAAAGAGTTAGACAGATTTGCTGCCATTGAGTATTTAGGCATTGGCAGGAATTAAAAGAACCTTCTTAAGCAAGCAATTCACTTAGTGCAAATTTTGTCATTACTTTGCATTTCCTTTAAATGTCTGCAAAACTCCCACAGCCACCACAACTGTGTATTTCTACAGGTACCAGCAGGACTTCACGTGCTTTTTTGTCTAATGTAGACCTGAATATGGTGGGGGTGTGGGATGTTCAGTGTGATTTGTTGTATGAGCCAATGAAACTGGGGATGACTGTATGTAAAGACCACGGTGACATATGAATTGGTTAGTACATGAGCTAGTTTCGGTTTCAATGCCATAACCTGGACTAGTGAAATTGGAATTCACAACTTTCAAATTATGTTCAAATATGCTCTGTCAACATTAGCTGTCATTCTTATTGACAAGAAACCAGAAACTCTCGATTGTCAAATTTGAACTTCGCTTGATCAAGCATGATTTGTCCCTCACCTCCCAACTCTGGACCTGCAGGCTGAGGAGAAGCACAGTGGAAAACAGGTATGGATGGGCCACATTTTATCCCCTTATTCTGCTCCTCTCCTTAAAGCTAGCTACTACTATTTTGTCTGCAGCTACTTAATTCTTTATGCTGTTTCTAATATCTCTGCTTTCTGAGGTTCTTCCACTTTAGTGCTGAGATATCTCAGAGCCCAGCTTTACTTCCAGACCCTTCAAGATTCGTTTGTTCAACTTATGATCTCAATAAGAAAAAAAACCTTTCAGCCGGAGGAAGACAGAGATGTCAGCTTACCTTCAGTATATAAATGGTATCCTGCTGGACAAGATCCCTGTCTTACAGGTTAACCTATGGACAAGGCTCAGGTGTGGCAGTGTTGCCAGTCTGTAAGCACGTATCTGGTACACCTGTTCTATTACTTGCTTGATGTTCTGCCCTTTGGAGGGGCTTCTGGGAGTACCAGGCATCACTAGAAACACAGTCTCATTTCCACCAGGTCACTGGCTCCTAGATGTTCAGGATAATATCGGGTTGTTTGCTCCTCCACTTGTTTCAGAAAATGTCACAGTGATCTGGCAGCAGCAGGATTTGTCTTAGCTGTATGATGTCTCCCTAGCAAATGCAAAGGCAGAGAGAGACGGTAACACCTCTTTCAGAACATTTTTCTTTTACTTGAAGAACCCAGCTATGTGAACAGGGTTGACAACAGGGATGTCACAAACCATACTATTAGTAGAAAACAGGATTACTGAACTACCAAAGTATGATCTTAAGTTAAACCTTACCCTAACCTTGTCAAAGTCAGAGAGGTGTGATGTTATCTTCATCTCTATAGGAGATCTCATATTTCTGATGGTTTTCCCTGTTTGTTTTAGAGAGCAACTGCAAGATTTTCTGCCCTGAAAACGATACACAGCATAAGCAGCTGGGGACAGCTGAAGCTGTTGTTAATGTCTTGTTAAATGGATACTGTCGCCGTAAATGGGGGCAACATAGTTTGCAGTATAACATTGCGGCACCATCTGCAGTAATCACGCATGGGAAGAGCTACAGCAGCTCACCGACCTTATGGGCAAGAGCTACAGCAGCTCACCATCCCTCTTAGAGGCACGGTCACCCATAAAGCAGTCCAATCCCAGACTCGCTTGGGCAAGAGCTACAGTGGCTCACAGTCCTTCCCAGAGGCACGGTCGCCCAAGGCAGTCCAGTCCTGGACTTACATGCGTAGGCTACTCACGGCTCTCCTGGGCACAGCCCCGCCCAGGGATTACGCGCCGGCCGGCTTTTCCACTTCCCCCAAGTGGATTGCAGTCCGTGAGGCTTATACTGCTGGAGGCTTTTAAGAGCTTCTAAGGCTCAGCCAGTTATCACTGCAATACATACAAACATGGGGCACCAGATGTTGGAGTCCAAGAAGTCCCGCATAGAGCAGGGTGGCAGGCAGAGGCAGACATCCACAGGCACCAGCTCAGCATCCACCCAGTCAGCTCCACCTCAGCTCAGTATCTGCTGCTCTGTGATCCTACGGCACAGCGCTTTATACCCATCATCCCTTGGGCTACTCATGTGCTTCTTGTTGTAGGAATCACCACACCTGCATTCAATGCTGGCCTTCCCTCCTCCCAGGGACACAGCCACAAGCCATGAGGCCAAGGCTGCCTACAGCCCACTCTTGTAACCCCACAGGATACTCTTAAATATTATAAGTACTTTGCAGCAAAAATTTTATAGAAAAATTTTGCTCTGATATTGCCATGCTGTCACAAAAGGGACAATATAGCAAAGAATTCATTGCTTGGTCAACACTGTTGAACATTCACTGCTGAAAAAAAAGACAGAAATAATGTAAAAATTGACTCTCATATGGGAACATTCCTTGACTCATTGAAGTATCTATCATGCCTTCCTTCCTTTTCGTGCAAGACCTTTGAATTAGATGTCCACTGCTGAAAATATTTCTACAAGTCTGTCGTGAAATCAGTTGCTGTTTGTGGAGACAGATGCTTAGTATGCATTGCCATATGCAAAGTATGAAGACAGACCTTGTGCAGTACCAAACTAAACACAGTAAATGAAGTCATTTATTAAGTTAATCCTTAAAACTTAAAATGTAAATATCCCTGCTGAACCAGAAACCCGGTGTTGTTTGTGTCACCACATACAGATGCTTTTAAACTAGAGAACGTGCACTAACAAAGCCTAACTGGAGAGAAGAATTTGATAATGAAATGCAGTGATTCTGTTTTCAGAAAGGTAGCATATACTCTTTTTCCTGAAAAAAAAAGTATTTATTACAGTAAGCTCTCAAAAAAATGGCGCAGGCTGCACAAAGCTGCCCTCAGCTCAAGCAGCAGCATTATGATTCCTGTAACACATTCCAATGGCTTCTGCACTGGGCTTCTAATTGTGGTTAATTCCTCATGTTATAAATCCAGCTGAACTTTTAGAAGTAGTATTTCCAAGGATAGATGGAGAAGGAAAAGAAGACTACTAAGTAAGACAACAGCAGTTTGTAGGTGGAAGGTACAAATACGAAGGAATGGTTATAAGGCAAGTAAGAAAATATTTGAAAGTATCAAAACTCTTAAAAGGCTGCCTCTAATGCAGCCTCTGTTGTTTCTATCCTGTCAAATATTCATATTGATAAATCATGTCTGCCTAGAATTAGAACCCTGGCCCAGGGGGAATTGCTCTCTAGGAAAACTCAGCTGCCTCCCACAGCCAGTGGCCCAGTTCACTTAATGTTTTATGCAGTTCTGCATTTGAGAAGATGTAGCCGTGTTCACTCCTTACAGTAAGCAAGTTACTTACAAGCAAGAATCTCTCTTACTGGAGTGTTTTGATTTTTTTTTTCAAGTTTTAAAAAATTTCTCATGTTCTGCAAAAATAACATTTGATATGGAAAACTAAAATGTGAGGGATCCCAGAATAACCTGTATCAAGAGCACAGGGTACATCATGTATATGACATTCTATATAGCAGTTCACATAACATCTATTACAATGTTACGTAAATTGGCAAGGAATGCTAATGCTAATAATAATAAGGTCTCCTACAGGTACATTGGCCAGAAAAATAAACTGATACATATAGAAGTCCTCTAAAAAGCTCTAATTGTGGTAAACTTTTGTGACCTTTTATTTTTAATTTCATTAAAAAAAAAATAAGAGTCCCATCTGAGCTACTTGTCTCAGTATCAGCTACAGATAACACAGAAATGGGCAACTCTAGAGTACTGTTCATTAAACCTTGCGACAGTACTCAGAAATTGAGCAGATAATTTGTACCTTCTCTCCAACACCTACAAAGAGAAGACAGATTAGTCATTTAATAAATGTCTGTAAACATATAAAGATGAATCCTACCCCCAATTTGCTATTAAGTCTGTCTTCCCTAACTAAAACATTGTAATTTTCTGCGTCCAACAATTTCTCTGTGTTGGCTAGATAAATGATAGGGGTTTTTAAGAATGGTTATGTTTATGCTTGCCACCGAGTAAAATTGGGTACAGCTCTCTCAGAAATACCGTAATATAAATAATGCATGTGTTCGCCAAAAAGCTTAAAAATTGCTAAGCATCGATTGCAGTATCTAGAACAGTAGCTTTATTAGGTAATAGACAGTTGCATACAAAATCCTGCTTACAAAATCAAAAATTCAAATGAAGGGGAAAAACAGCTATCTCATTAAAACTTTTTGTATCTGTGTTTCCAAACTTGCGTGGAGCACTCTTGGATAGATTACTAGCAAATATGCATTTTAATAGACCTCTTCTTACTTATATTCCTAACATAATGACCTGGAAATCTATTTTGATTTCTCCTGCTTCTGACACTTCTCTCTTCTGTGGCATCTTTATATTCCTTGTCATTCACTCTTCTTTGTCCTTTTTCTTGAGCCTTCCCTCCTCATATTGTCCCTGGAAATTTGGATTAACACCTTCATGTCACGAAGTCACTGGCAAAGCTTCCATGGTGACTTCATCTAAGTTTCTTCGCCGATTTCCATAGATGCTTCCCCATTATAGCAACAAAAGAGGAGGATGATAATGAAACCAGCTTTTATACTGCAATTCATAGTCAGATCAGTTCTCCAGGCAAGAAGGTTCAGTCTTGCAGTAAAAAAAATGCCCAGCATTTTTTGTGAAGTTGTCTGACAAAAGGCTTTCTAAGCTTCCCCTCTAGAGGTAAGGCAAAATGTGCAATAAAATCTTCAAATTAATTCGAATTAATGGGGAGAGATATGCTGAAAATCTTCACATTTATAACATGTAAAACAAATCTTTGTTCTATAGATGGAGAAGTATTAAGGAATGTATTATTTCCTATAGGCAAACTCAAGGCTCTGATTAGGCAAAGACGTCTCCTTCTGAGCCATTGCCTTGCTTCTGGTGCAATTTTCATTTTGAAAAAACATTGTATAAGATATCCTTGCATGCAGTGAATTTGTTTGGATTCAGCAAGGTTAGTGCTTGAATTCCATGTGGAATAAGGAACACGTGTCAGCTCTGTTTGCCTTCAGGCCAATGAAAAGGAATCTGTCCATGGAAATTAGATAATTTCTTAGCAATGTAATTTAAACATTCCTCTCTTCTCCCCATATTATGAAAGATAGTGTTAAGCACTGCAAGATGAAAATCAGAGGCACCTCAGACATTCCTTTTGGCTTGCTGACTTGGTATTATCTTCCGGATCCATGCAAATTACTAACAGACAAAACAGCATTCAAGATGCTCTTGACTTATTCATAAGAGATAAGAGATACCAGATATGCACAAGCTCCCTTAGTTTTTGAAGGAACTGGAGTTCCTCAGCAAATTATTTTCCCCAAAGATTTTAAGTCTTTGTCATTACTCACTGGACTGCTAGTGAAGGTCATATTTGAAAGTAACAGCTGATTTATCTGAGATTATGAAGTAAACTGTATTTTCTAGTTTTCTATCACAGTGCCCCAGCAAAAATATTACAAACATGAAACCTGCCAGATTCTGGATGAGTCTGAAATGACCTGATAAAACTCATGGAGCTTTGCCTGAGCAAATCAAGCCTCACACAACAAACAAACAAAAAACCAACAAAAAAAACCCAAACCACAACCAATTAAATGGAATAATAAGTTCTGTGTCTTTCTGTGGCAATGCCCAAAATCAGCCAGGAATTGGATTTGGGAATGCTCACCTCCAAAGATTTTTCATCGCAGTTCATGACCATTAGAGGATGGATGACAAGAAGACATTATCAGCCAGTTCAAGGTCCTTCCAAGCTCAAGGGCTATTTATTCTATTAGAAAAGTTGCAGGAATTTTGAGAAGCTGGTGTCTCAAACTCTGATTTAGCATATGCCTTATAATAATAACAGCAATCCAGAAACTATACAGGTAAATTTTAACAGCATGCCTTTGGGAGCCCTCACAGCTCTTAGTAATATTGCATTCCTAAGAGACAATCCCTTCTGGTATTTCCTGTGAATTAGGTAGCTCCCCTTCCTCCATCCTGCCCCCAGTCCAGGAAAACTTCTTGACTGGTTCCTTACATCTGGAGAAAGCCCAAATAATCATCCTAGGGAATAATAATGATTAAATGGATATTTCTGATCCCTGCAGGAGAATGCATTGTAACTCTTCAACTGATAACTTATATTGTCCTTATAAAGCATGTAAGTCTTGTAAAATAAATTACTAATGGTGCTTTTTAAACCACACATTTTTCTCACTTAGAATATGCAGAGTGAGACAGATATATGTACAGACCTTTGTATATTCAAAATGGCCCCAAATAAAAATAATATTATAAAATAATGCTAAACTTTGCTTTTGGAATACAGTGCTACATCCAATGCTCAATATGCTTAATAGATCTGTATATACTAAGAGGAAAATTCAAGACTTGCCTTCCTTGGAATCTCTTTTACTTATGACAGATTTTCATATTTCATTTGATACTACCTACTGACCTGGTTTTTCATGCATGCCTTAACCATTTTAATTGATCTGCTCATTGCCCAAAGCATTGTATTGCAATTTTACAATCTGCTATTCACTTTGTATGAAAAAATTCCTTAACTCCTCAGGGAGTTATTGAACAGCAGCCTAACCACAAAGTTGCTTTACATTTTTAATCCTTTGGTTGTAAAGCGTTGTTCTTCCTTACATTGGAAAAGAAATTTGATAATTTTGGAACCAAGACTTTATCATTGCTAACATTCTTTTGGGGGCCCTATAAAGAACTTCAGTGTAACAGCACAAAAAATAGTGCCACATGAAAAATGCAGAGAATACAGTGAAAGTGCCCAGGGAGTTCTAAGGCTACAGCTTAAAACCTCTGCGAATTAAATCTCACTACTATTTTCTCTTATAACAGTCTTGCAGCAGACTGACCTGATAGAAATGATAATACACTGGGGTTTCTGATTGTGACAGATTATTGACTTCCAATGACTGTGGGTTCCTTTTGATCTTTTTTGGTCAGAGTTTTAGGTACCCTGTGTGAATTAAATGTTAACACAATTTGTTGTCTTTGCAATAGTTATGATTGCTTGGTTTTGTGTCGTACAGTGATGCACTCAGAAATCATTCTATTGCAAGCTATTGAGGTAAGGTGAAAGATATGAACTGACTAATATGGAAAACTACAAGAGTAAAGACCTAAGGAGGGGAGCATTACTAATTACTAATTACAGGATAGGTATGTTCAATACAGACACTTTTCTTAATACTGATAAGTCTTGAAGAAAATTAGCAGGCCAGGTCAAAACTGGTCATTTATCACAGCAGAACATGATAAAATTGTCACCAACTCACTCAGGAAGTATTATTCAAAGATAATATTGCTTTCTTATGACCTAGGACTTAAAAGACTTATTTTTCTTTTCTCATGTTTTCTATTAAAAATATTAACCATTCCAAATGATTTCTGCTTTCTGCCTGGAACTGATATTGTACAGTTTTTATCTGTGCTTATGTCTGAATATTCAGAGGCTGGCAGTCTTAAAAATGTAAATGTACATTTTAATATGTCAGAAACCCTTTAAAAAGGCAACGGAGAACAAGTTAACATTTCCATGTAAAATTTGTCAGTGGGTCCTATTTTCTATCTGGGCTGAAAAAAACCTGCTGGAATACCCAAACTACAGGGGCAGCTGAGACACATGGATTCCATGTGTCCCATCTTCAGATCTACATGGAGCCTGAGGAGGAAAGTGTGAATACTTTCTTGCTCCACTTGAGTCAATTTAGCCATTTCTATTCAAAGTCCATGTTAATCTCTGATCTTTAACTATTGCCAGCAAGAAGTGTGAAACCAGAGTGTAGGTCAAGTGTGGGAAAGTGCTCATTCCCCTGGATGCCTGAAGCTTTCAGTTATAATACTTTAAAATTATGTTATTTTCCTCATGACTGATTTAGGTCTGTTTTTAATGACAGCAGTTTAAGATAAATTATTTTTATTTTAGTCACAGCTCAAGCCCAGGTTGAGTTTCAAAAGCAGAGCAATCCCTGTCAAGTGGCAAGAAACCGTGAAATATAATTAGAATTACTGGTACCCTGTACTCAAAAAAGACTTAAACCAGAATTATGTAATTATTTTTCTTTAGAAGAGCTTGTCTGCTGGATTTACTTTCCTATTAAATCCAAGAATAGAGCAAGTCTTCTAACACATTCTGTCAAATAGCAGTACAGAATTTAGTAAAAGAATTTCGTTGACCTTAACTCTGCCTTGCTCTGGGTATCTTTGTGCCTAGAGCAACTAGGGGTCTTTTGCATTTCTTTCTCTCCAAACAACTGGGTCTTCAAGACAGGAAGCTCCCTTAGACATTTTCTACACACTCATGGCAAAGCCTCTGTTGTCCCCAATCACACAATAATCCTTAAATAATCTTCCCTCATGCCATTATTCTGACAACATGCAATTGTTTTGCTGTTGTAGCTAGCATGGGAGCTGGAGGGAAGGCATTTCTTCTCACGAAACTACTCATGCTCCTCGTTGCTGAGGAGCACAAATGCTTCACAGACACCAACCAGCACAACAGTTCTGCCAAACATACCATCCTCATCTCAGTTCACCAGTGGAGCAAACCTGCAGAGGTAAAGAGATTAAACACAGGTCATCATTTGTGCCTGGGTGGGTAACTGGACCCCAAAAATTCTGACCCTTAGTTGATCACTTATCTTGGTCCAAATGGATAACAAGGGATCCATCAGTTAATACATGAGTCTGCTCCAGTTGCAAATGCCAAACTCAGTTTTATGACGGGTTATTGCTGATTTATTTGAGCAGGTTTATCCCAAGTTAGTATGGCTCATTTTCTGCCTTCTTTTTATTTTCTTTTAAATATGTCTGTTGCACTTTCTGTATTAGAGATTTCTACCTTTCAAAGAAAAATAGCATGCAGTGAGTTTTTGAAGCTAGGAGGAATACTGATGCAGTATCTCAGTGTATTACAAAAAAATGCTGATTTCAGAGTCACAATGAGAATAATGCATTCAGAACCTTTACCTTAATAAGGTTCTCCTTAATAAGGACATAGGGAGTTATTAGTTTTGAAGACACAAAATAACTTTTCTGTAACACATATTAGGCAATTCACAACATGATACAATACTAAACACATGTCTTAGAATATTGAAGTCTATATTTCAATATTTTTCATATTGGGTTTATTGGTCTGGATTTCTGATTTTTCCTTGTGTGTACTTGGAAATAGAACCTCATATCTGAGGCTTCTTGGAGGCCCAGTTAGAATAAATGAATCAAGTAAAAATTAATGTTGTCAAATATTTCTTACAGGACTGACACTATAGTAATTGTGATCTTTTAATTATACTAATGTCAATGTGCTCAATTAACCAATAAAAATTTTTGTCTTCCCAGCCACCTTTGCTGGGAACCCACAAGCTAAAAATCTTGGGTTCATGTTGGATTCCTGCCACCTTCTCTTTTCTTGCATGCAGTAAAAGTTTTTCAGTCTAGAGCAATCTTTCAGCAATTCGGATTGTGCCCTCAGTGAAAAATTGCACGAGTTCACCCAGACTGACTGGGCTTTAAGTCATGACTGGGGTTAAGACCCAGCCTGTGAATGACGTGGCATGAGGGTGACCTCATTTCCCCTCCCCGTATCAGAAAGTCAGCATCCATTACATATTTGCTCTTCAGAACTCACAGAAATAAGCATCAGTGGAAATGCTACCACCAAATGAGGAAATAAAATTAATAATATCCAATACGCAAAAAACGGAGTGTAATGACAAAATATCTTTTTCAGCAGTTTTTGGAATAAAACAGTATATGCAGACAAGTAATACTCCTGAAGAACCTCTTTATCCGCTGTGTGGCTGTAGAGCATTACAATTCAAGGAGTGATAAAATAGAAATTTCCTCACACTTACTCATTAATACACTTCAACTCAGCTTTGATACGGTTGAATTGATTCCTACTGCAGAATTCAAATAAATGTTCAGGAGTTCTCCTGAGATATTCAACCACATCACTATGTTGCAAATAACCAGAAATGGCCTCAAAAGTGCATTTTGCCTCCAAGCAAATCTTTTTAGAACTATAAGCAATTGACATTTGTTTCCCTTTCAATTTGCAGATAGCTAAACTGCTTCTCAATATTGGCTCTTCCCATTTAACTGCTTGAATTTTTAGCTCTGCCTGCTGTTTGTATCACAAAATAGAAACAAAATATGCTGTCTTTTACACACATGAAGTTTCCCCCTTCAGCTCCTTCAACTAGAGCTAAAATTTGTTTCCCCATCATTACTTTGCCCTTTTTGAAAGTTTTTGTTCCCTTCTCCGAGATATTTAAAAAGAAATGCGTTTTAAAGGGATTTTTCCTCATTTAATGTCAACAAAAGAAGATGTTCTGATGTGGTGAAATGAAATGCTAATTTAATTTTTATATCAGTTCCATCAACTTTTCTGCCTAAATTAGTTAATAAATTCACTTTATAAACATGATTAGTGTTATTGCTCGAAATTTTTTTTCAGGGGATTTACCATTTATTTTAAAAAAATCTTCAGACATAAATAGATATTTCTAAAGAAATAATTTGGGGGACTTTAAGTCATAAAATCTTCAGAGAAAGGATTTTATTTTTATAATGCATCATTTGCCTCTATTATGCCATTGAAGCAATGAATAAGAATTACAAAATATGTAAGAAATGAGAAAAAATGCTTTCTTCTTTTCTGAATATCATAATATATTTAGCCTCCAGATATACTAAAGAAAATGGCATCTTATCAAGGGCAACTAATGTTATTAATCAAAGTGGCATTTGAATAAATGGCTTTGACTTTATACGCAAGGACAATATAGATTATCTGCAGATATCAGTTGTTCATCACACTGAAGTGTTTTGTTTAATGCCATTACTTTGCCACTGAATCACTGGGTGCAAACTGCTTATCGTTTCAAGGCTTATTCTAGTGGCAAAATATGAAACGAGAACCTTATGAATATGCAGAGTCTTTCCCCATGGCACTGACTGAGGTCTATTTATGGTTGTGATTTATGAGGCTTATGAGCACAGCTAGAATTTTAGTTCCGCTTTAACATTCCCTCTACGCGTGACATGGCAGTTTATAGTTCACAGCATCTCTGCATTACATTTACTGGTAAATAGAAATGATTTTTTTTTTTAATCCATTCATTTAAGATAAAAATCATCTCTCTAAACCTGTAAGCTTAGTTCTCGTGTACAGTTGGGTAAGGGGGAGGGAGAAGAGATCACGGGGAGAGAACTCACTGAAACCTATCCCTGGAAGACATACAAAATTTTCTGATTTCCATGCAATCAAAGAGTAGGTTCCTGTGCCCAGCTGCGATGTTCCCCACTGGCAGGGAGGAGTGAAAATGCAATAACTGAATCCAGTCAAAATTGTCATTTCTGTGTCTTATGCCTGGTACACCCCTCCAGTCCTCTCCCATGCACAGTCTTAGCACACGTAAGCAGGTTTGCATCTTGGCTGCAGTGACAACTTCTATGAATATCTGTGTCACCCACAACATGTGGACCTTCTATGTCTGGATGACTACCACAGCCAACAGGAGAGTCAGTGTTTGCCCACAGCTAACGAGGAAGAAAATGGGAATAGAGGGCGAGAAAAAGGGCTGGAAACACTGAGGTGCAGCTTTGGGGTGCCTGCACCAGAAAAGAGAACTTTGATGTCCAATTGGACAAGGAAGCAGAAAAAACAGGCACAGCTTGGAGGAAGGAGTCTGTAATTAAACAGCTTTGGGTGTGCTGGGGCAATCAAGAGAAAGAGGATTTTATGAAAGGAAAAGTGTTAATCAACAGTAACCATAAGAGAAGGAGAATAAGGTAGGCTGTCACATGTAAAGACTGGAGTTTGATATCTTAACAGGAGTGCACTAGGCACTCAGTTTGGCCTTTTGGGTTGGGGCTTTCAATTCTTCAATGTAGACAAGTATTGTCTACAGCTAGCAATAAGATGTAAGCAGGGAATAGAGAAGTTTCTGGGGAAATTCAGTTCTCAAGTGGCAGGTTTGGTTATCCCACTCCTGCTCTGGTGTAAGTTTATTACAAAATATACCTTTAGGAGAAAAGAGTATTATTTTTTCCTAGGTCACATTTGTAGAGCCACTATTATTATTTTTAATTTTAATTATACATTGATATTTTTTGCAGAATTTTCTCCTCTTCATTAATATTGTCATTCCTCACTTTTTAAGAAACAGCTTTGGAGCTTGTCTTTCAGAATTGTTTCCTTCAAAAATTTTACTCCAGGGACCTCAGGCACTAAACTATCTGCTTTTTCTACTTTCCTCTCAAGGCACATTGTCTAGCTTTCAGGCTTTATTACAGGTCTTTATTTTATTAAATATTACTGGCAAATGTCTTTTTGACTGTAGCATCTGAAGCAGATCTTCCATAACCCTTTCCAAACTTGTCATTACTGCAAGGCAGTTTGCAAGACCTGATGACTCAGATTGGATACAGATAAATTTAGATTATTTCTGGGCCCCTGCCTTGCTACTTCTCATCATCACAGCAGAGATCTACTCAACAACAACCCAACTGTGCAAGCAGGACAGGGGGTACTAAGCATTTCAGGATGCCCTGAGTAGAATGGTCTTAGAAACCATGTGCCCTGGGGGATATCCAGTATATCCCAGCCACAAGTAGGTCTCAATGCAAGGTACTTGTTGCCTTGCAAAGAGTTAGAGAATGTGTCTAATCTGTGTAACTTAAGGACTCACTGCACCTCAGAAAAGCCAAAAGCAGAAGTCAAACTGTTCATGAGCTTACCTCCTCACTTTGTTCTCTTAAAAGTGTTACGAGGGATTTAAAATTAAGCAGTAATCAGGTGGCCAAGTGAGCTCCTCATAGTCACACAGCATCACAGCTGTCTGTTTATAACCACAGGAAGCAGATATGTTTCAGAGAAATAAAATTGGGATTGTCCAGTTGAAATAGTCTGTCCCCTGAAATAGTAGAGGTAGAAGCTTCAGGTATTTTTTATACTGTGACAGTCAAAGACCTCAATAATTTGGGGCATCCAGACAGACTTCAGAGACTTCACTAAGCCATCATGAACTCCCCAGCTGTAATGGATTTTTTGGGCTTTACTCATACCACCCCAAAGCTGCATGAAATTTTGCATAATTCAGCTTTTCAGGGTGAGTGAAGTTAAGAGGCATGAACTAAAGGAAACTTCAAAAACAGTTTGAATGGAAAATTCAGGCTTATCTCTGGCAGAATATAGTCATATTTCTACACTTATACTGATGTGCAACTAATGATATTTTATTCTTAAGGAATCATTACTCACGTTAAAAAATTAATAGGAAGTCTAGGCTGGAAGAGTGATTTTGAAAATAGAGTTGTATTGAGGGGTTAAAAAATCATTGATCATTGATTTCATGCTTGTATAACTGTAAAAATAGAACCAATTTTATTGAACCTAATTTCATGAGTGTGCATAGCAGAAATAAGCCTCCTGCTTAGTCTTAATGGCTTCTGACTCATTACAAGTAAATAATAATTACAGAGAGTGTTAAATGTTAGTTCAAAGAAGCTGAGATGAGGGTCTCTAATTGTGTCATTTTCCTGGCCTTTATCCTTAGAATATCAGGTTCTTCCTTATTTATAACCATGATACTAAGCTTTTTGTGGATTCGTGCCACTGGAAGTCATGAATAGAGCCAGCAGATTATTTGCTCCTAACTCATATTCATAATTGTACAGGAAATAATGTTTTGTTCTTTCTAAAACACGTCACATTCATGTTTTTTGCTATACTACTTTTCTTTAAATATGGTGTTTAAATATCAAGGTCTCTGCACAGGGACCTCTTGAAACACAGAATTTTCTATTCTTAGAAAATTAAAGCCCCACAATCATAAATTGTACCTTATGATTGTGTAGCTCTGATCCCATCTGCTCTGTGAAAGGGAGAGGAATCTGACCTTCAATTCATTCTGTCTCCTTTTTTTTTTCTATTTCCCCTTCTTTTTCTCCTCCCTCTTTGGTTTGGCTTGTGCCTACGGGAGTGCTTGTCGAGACCTGTCATCTAGTGCAACCCGTGCTGACACTGAAGTCTTCAAATATAATCAGCTAATGAGAGAACATGGCATAAGGAGAGGAGAGATGTGTTAACTTAGGGATTTCTATACCGTGTTTGAGGACACAAGGGAGTGTATATGGAGAACTAAGAAAAGCCTGAGTATTGTGATGTCCTGATGACGGCCAAAGTGAGTCAGCTCCTGAAGGCATAGTAATAACACTCACAGGCAAAACCTGGAAGCAATAATCATTAGATATTCCTCCATTAACAGTGTTAAAAGTAGTTTATAATAATAGCTTTAGATAAAAGGAAAAAACCCAAGTGCAGCAATGTAAGTTCATATTATAAATAGAGGTTGCCATATATTATATTATCAGCCAGACAAGTTAGCATCCAAACAGGAGGAACCAAGGGCAGAGCTATTCCAGAAGCATTTTTTTCCCCTAAGGAGATAATAAAAAGTACCTTTTCAACAACTGCCATTGAATAAGCAATCAGCTGGGATACTGCTACATTGCAGAAAACTGCCCCATGCAACTATGCAGTTCTTGAAAGATGCAGTAATTTGTGACTAGCGACAGGGATCAAAGGTTCAGAAGCACGTCTGAGAATATTTTAAGCTTTCATGCTAATAGCTAAATGCTTTGGACAAGTGGAAAGTTAGACAATGTGCCAAGTCCAGTCTTGAAAGTGAATCACAGCAGTCTTCATCTGCTGTACACAAGGGAAAAAAAAAAAAAGAGATAAGCAAGGCAAGAAGTTAATATACCAAACAAATACTGCAAAGAAGCAGAAAAGTGTATTTAAAGGGCAGATGTGCAGATATGGCAATAACATCCTGATGAAAGAACAACATTTGATACTGCTCTCAGTGCCCAACCAGTGGTGGTAAATATGTATTTGTACCTTCTGCCTCACTTCTGCCTTGAAATGAAGCATCCTGAACTGCTAACCATAAATGTGGTAAGAGACATCATTATACCAAAAGTTAAAGACAAATTAAAACAATCATATTGTAATCTATCAGAGAAACAAGCAGGAACTGAAGAATGAGACTGTGCATGGAGGATATTAATGCAGCACAAAATGGCAAGAAATGAAATTATTTGGAGAGCTCAAAGAAGCAGCAGATGCTGAGACATAGCAGCACACAGATAGGTAGTGGCATGCCAAACAGACAGCAGGACATTGGTGAATGCACCAAATACGGAGAGTTCTGGGGCTGTGGAAAAGGAAAACTAAACCAAACCAAACAAAAAACAAAAAAATAAATCCCAAATAAATTTAAATTACATAGACAAAACAATATTAGGAAAATATTAATTGCAAGTACATGATCAAGCAAAACTACCTAGGCTTAAACTGCAGAAGTGCCATAGCCTTCAGTTAAACTACCAGTGAATACATGAACCTAGTAACACTGGAAATGTGACAAGAAAAATTCTGTGAATAGGTACAAGAGCTAAATTAACTTTTTTTTAAAGCCAAATAATGACAGCATGTCTTCAACAGCACTGTGAGCCTGTTGAGTACTCCAGTCCCTGTCTCAGAGAGCAGGAGGTGTGTGATGGCTCTTAGGGCACAGACCAGTAGCTCGTTCGGGTCATAGTCTGGTTACTTCCAATTGCATGAGCCTCCACTTGGTGTTTCGGGGTCTTGGTTCTTCATTGTGTTTGTATAAATTCAGAAGGAAAGGAAAGAAAAGACTCAAAGAAAGCAAGCGAAATTTCTGAGGTTAGAGTACCCAGAAGCTGGGTAAGTAGTGCAGCAATTATTCAGATGCATAGGTCCATGTTGTTTAAACAAAGCAGTGATTAAATTTTACTATGCATAATCTCGCCGCGCACAAGGGCAACATAGTTCCAGATATTGGTGTACCCTTGGCCAACAAAGTTTGTAGTATAAAATGCGGCACCATCTGCAGTAATCACGCATGGGAAGAGCTACAGCGGCTCACCATCCCTCTTAGAGGCACAGTCACCCATAAAGCAGTCCAATCCCAGACTTGCTTGGGCAAGAGCTACAGCGGCTCACCGTCCTTCCCAGAGGCACGGTCGCCCAAGGCAGTCCAATCCTGGACTTACATGCGTAGGCTACTCACGGCTCTCCTGGGCACACCCCCGCCCAGGGATTACGCGCCGGCCGGCTTTTCCACTTCCCCCAAGTGGATTGCAGTCCGTGAGGCTTATACTGCCAGAGGCTTCCAAGAGCTTCTAAGGCTCAGCCAGTTATCGCCGCGATACATACAAACACGGGACACCAGATGCCAGAGTCCAGAAAGTCCAGCATAGAGCAGGGTCACAGGCAGAAGCAGCATCAGCCCAGCTCAGTATCCACTGCTCTTGTGATCCTACAGCACAGCCCTTTATACCCATCATCCCTTGGGCTACTCATGTGCTTCTTGTTGTAGGAATCACCACACCTGCATTCAATGCTGGCCTTCCCTCCTCCCAGGGACACAGCTGCAAGCCATCAAGGCCAAGGCTGCCTGCAGCCTACTCTTATAGCCCCATACATAAAGTACTAAGAAAGACGGAAGATTACAGTTCAGCACTTCAGTTCAAAAAGACTGATTTTGACAAGTTATATTGTGTGAGAAATCCAATTGCCTTGCTACAAGTTGAACATCACTGTTGTTCAGGGGAAAAAAAATTGTGAGAAAAAACCCTTGGTAACACTACTAAATAAACTCATATCTATAGTACAAGTCAGTGAGTGTTCTGCTGGCTTTTGGAAATACGCATGGAGAGACATGACAAAACCATTGCATATAAAGATTACAATGGACCAAATCTTTCAGAAGAAATCAGGAAATTAAATTTAAAGTAAAATTGAAGATGGAAATGTATTGAACAGCAATATCATATTCAGTACACTTGTTAATCTCCTGCTGTAACATGATTCTAAAAACCCAAGCAACATTAGCACACTGGAGTGGACACATGTGCCTAAAAATGTGAAAAAAAATTCAGGAATAATACTTTTATTCAGGTGCATGCAAATGTTTTGAGGCATGTAGCAGACAGACATGCAAGAGCTGTAGTTACCTCACCCAGACTCTGTTAACTCTATCTGGGATGATTTAAAAAAAAAAAAAAAAAAAAAAAAAATTGAACAAAACCTTTATCTATCTTTCTCTATATAAGTGCATATTCTCCATTCTGATCCTACATGGTTTTTCTCAATTTCTTTCCACAGGAAAATATCAGATGAAATCAACACAGTTTATAAATTTCCATAACTTCAGGGAAAAATTGCTGTCAAATGCATTCCTGTTGAAACAGCTCTACCAGACTTGAGCACGTGAATCCAAAGAGCTGACAATCATTGCACGCAGCAGAAACACAGTTCTTTAGTATACTCTGCTACTTAGGTTTCTGAGAACCAGGAAAACTCCAATACAAAACCACAGTGACCATTTTAGACCTAGGAATGAAGCATTTCAGGCATAGAGTGCCCAACAGCATAGTTTTGCTTTGCAAGGTTTAATTGCACCAAGCTTGTGTGCATTGCTAGGAGTGAAACTCCAACATCATTGCAGCAAACAATAGACAGCCTAACGGCCACATTCAACAACATCAAACCTCGGTGGGGAGGGTTATGTTAAAAAAAATTAAAGAAAATGCATGCTAAGCCACTCCCTGATGAAATAGTTCTCTCAAGGATGACCTTAATCTCTGTACAATGTTGGATGTCAAAACTTGCATCTGCTTTGCCATTACAGAATTTTGCCTCACTACAGCTGGGTGTAAGAAAAAGAGATGCTGAAAAGTCAAAGTCAGTGTATGCAAACCTGAGAAAATTAGAAGGGGTTTGGTGGGTTTTTTTTAGGATAAACAATGTATTTAGAATGAAATGGTGTATTAAGCAAATAACAGCTGCATAGTTATTCATATATCATGGCAGAGGATTTTTATATGTCTTATAAAAATAAGGATTTACTACTCCAACCCTAACAGAAGACACAAACAGAGACTTGGAAATACACATTTTTCTGAGACTGAGATGCAGGATGGGCAGTAACACAGCCCATTCCCAGCAACCAGCAGAGACCAGCATGTCATCACCCAGATAACCTGTATAAACCAAGAGGTCTTTAATCCTTCCTGAAAGACAGATTGAGAATTATGCCTGAATAATTATGCCTTGGGCACAGAAGAAGAACCTTGAGAAAAGGTTAATTCACAACCTAATCATGATTTAATTACTATTAAAAAATAGAAAGAGTTAGTGAGAGAGAGAGGAAGGGACATTTTCTGCAGGTTTGTTTTTTCAGTGATAAAACTTCTGAGCATATTCCAGGTTGCTACATCCATTAGAAGGCTATTAAATACATTATGATATGAGTAATATTAAAATGGACTGCTTCAAGCTAGATGTATTTTACTTTCCTTCTAGAAAACATTTCAGAGTAAACTTTAGGGGATGTTGTGACCTTTGTAATACACCATTAACAAACTAATGGTAAAGAGTGATTCCAAGAGGCTATGAGGTTTGTTTGGAGAATGTTTTCTGTTGTGCAAAGTGTATCAAGTCTTGCACTTCTGAATGAGGAAAATAGAGGGAATGAAATTTCCTCCCATAAACACCCCACCTTCCACATCAGGTTCAGTAGGAGCATTGCAGGACTGAGATCACAGCAAGAGCTCTTCTCCTGACAGCAAGAGTCAGTGCTGAATGCTGTTCGTGATACTCATAAACAACACTTGGTAACTTACTGGAATGGAAAGAATAAGTGTTTCTACAGAACACTTTGGGGACCCTGTTCCTACTTATCTGTAATAAATTCAGGATCAGCAAAAGGCCTGTCTGAATATATGGTATGCATTCAGACCCATGTATGTTCTCTAAGATACAAGCTCCACTGAGTTCTAGTTCAGCCACAGCATCACCCAGACATGCCTGTGTCACACCCAGCCAGTCACACGGATCTATCTGCACACATCTGCACGAACAAATTATAAAGAAAATAAACTAGGGAAAGAGACAATGCATTTTTTCGCAGAATTCAAACAAATACCCTCTTTGCCTCCTGCTGTACACTAGCATTGGTAATAAAACAAGAAAGCTTGTTACTGGAGTTTAATTTTTTTCTGCAGGGCATTACAGACTGGCTGCTTCAGCCTCTTACTGTCTGTCTTGCATAGATAAGCAATTCCAAAGACACAGGCTAGCCCTGGGGATCTGTCCTATCTCATGGTAACTCAACATCAGCACAGCTCTCCTGCACAGACTGCTGCAAAATACAGCGTGGTGCTCAGCATAAGAGCATGCAGAAATAACATGTAGGCATGTGGAAAAGGGAAGCAAGGACGAGCTATTTATGCTACTGGATAGAAGCCTCAGGTGCATTACCTGCCTAGTTCCTTTTCCTGTAAATGTGAAAGATTTAATTGAGAAGGGCTTGAATTGGAGAAGTCTAAAGAACAGGAATTGCATCTTTATTAATGATTTGTGTTGTGTCATTCCACCTACTCTGAAAAGCACACTGCAGCCAAAAATAATGCTATTCATCATTGTTTTATGTCATGTTTATCCACAAGATAAACAGGCAAGAAATCAGGACAGATTTTATTTTAATGCAGAGAGAAGTACCAACTCTGATTCAAATCAAAGAGAATACTTTAACTCATGGAGTTAAAGTAAGTAATATTTTGTTCTGTGTTCCCACAGACTGAAAATTCAGTAATGGGCTATGTAGCAGTAGCAAGGAACTTTAAATATTGTTTCTGTATGTGCATGTATTTATAATAATTCTGTAATGGCTATGTAAAGTCCTGTAACCTTTTCAACATAAAACCAACCTATTTCCTTCCCAGGCCCAGATAAAAATTACAGCCCTACAGATTAAAAAAAAAAAAAAGATAATACAGAAAAAGGGCTTTAACTAAACTGAACTGCATTTAGTGTGAAAGGAAGGAAAGACAGTTAAAAGAAGAGACTGGGAAAGAATATTTTCTCTGTGCTATCTATGCCAGATACTAGCTACTGCTGCAGTTGTATTCTTGAACTAATGATTTTCCCTGTCTCAAGATTTGCTGAAATTCAACATTCATTTTGTAAAAGTTTTCAGTTTATTTGAAGTGTCAGTTTTTCATGTATCTTCTGGCAAGGCTCAATAGTTACCATCCTTCTTTCCACGTTAAAGATCTAAAGCAAGTAGGCTGTTCTTCACAGCTCAGGATGCAGCATGGCACAGTAATAAAACCTGCCATATTGACACAAGTACAATGTAAATAAAAATATGATATAAAATATTGTACTGAAAATTTGGAACAATTCCAATGGGTCTCTAAAAGGGTACATGGTACTTGCAGAAAAAGTGAGCAGAAGTGTGAAAAAACATGAAGAAATGAAAGATGTTAAAGCCTGAGTCACAGTGAAAGTTACTTTCTTTGTGCTTTACTTTTTCTTTGTAGAAGAAAAAAAATACAGATTATATCCTTCTATGTTCTTAAAAATAGAACAGAATGTTCTTTTGCAAGGCATATATGGCAGTATTTTTCTCTGTTGGATATCTAGATTTAAACTGAGTATCAGACATGCTTCTGTAACTCCTTGTTATATAGATTTATCCTTTCAAAGTGAGAAGAAAGTAAAAATAACAGTATCAGCCACCAAACTTAGAGAAAAACGACATTCCAGGAAACTGTGCTGCATGGTAGGTAGCCCATTTGTGGGATGAGTGAAGTGGGATGATGATCTCCAGGAAAATGAGTCCTCCAAAAGTCTCCCTTGGAGAGTGTTTACCAGTGGCTTGAAGGCAGGATGAAGCAGCAAATTGACCTTGCACCGTGGGATGTGGTCAGGACCTTGGAATTTGGTCCCTATGCCTCAGCTTGATTAGCCACATTTCTCTCTTTTCTTTTCCTGCTGCACTTAATGCTTTGTCTTTAATCTTTATACAGGTTAGGTAAGGTATGTCCTGCATACCACTGGTGCTCATGACTAAAATATAAAGGTGTACATGTGAGTGCAGGGGTTGGGGAGGAAAGCAGAGGACCTGTGGAAAGAGATGCCCTTTATGCGTTTCCTCTCACTCTATACTCCTCCTTCTGGGGATGTGGTACATCTGACAGGTACCTCAGAGCACATGAAGCATCACTGCTTATTAGCCATTAGGTTATTACCCAACTGGACCTGAACTGATTCTGAATGCAGCCCATGTGTGGTCTTTGCCAATATGACATGACTGAGCTCCAACCAGGATACACCAAAAGTGAGTTGATTGCAGTTACTTTGAGTGTTTTCTTGTACCACCCCCGGGGTTCTGCAGATCCCATCACCAAGTGTGTGTGAGCTGCCTGATCAGCTGGATCAGACCCAGCTGAGGTAAAAAGGGCCAAGGCCCTCTGAAGAAGAGTAACTAAAGAAACAAGTCTGTAGATTTCCCCAATGTACTGAACAAGATTTCTATGACCTAAGCTTAGGTCTCACAGATTCATTGGATTCTCACACATTCAGTCAGTCACTTGTCTATGGACACTTGGGATTTATGTGGTAATGGATAGGAACAATCCTCTTATACTTGTTGGTAATGGCCCACTAATTTCTAGGTTGTGAGAGGCACCTCCTTTGACAGCCATGAAACTGAGGTCATTTGTTTTTCCTAGCCTGAACCAGAACAAGACTACTGACAAGAAGCAACCAGCTCAGTTTTCTATTAAAAATACTTAGACATTCCATTGCTATATTTTTTTAATATTTAATAAGATGGATTTATTTCGAGTTCAGCGTTGTAAAGGGTATCCAGATCAAAAATCCACTTTGTAGCTAGTGAGTTCATTAGCATCACTGACAACAGAAGAATTCTCTTCTTAAATTCACTGTGAACCTACTTTTTTTTTCTGTCTTGCATTTATTCAAAGCACAATTTGTTTGAAGCAGGATCAGTAACAATCAATCCAATCCTGTTTTTTAATGAATTTTTTCATGTGGTCTTTACACATCCAGAAGACTGTCCTCACTAGCAGTGTTTTGCTTTTCTGAAATGGTAAACAAATAGCTTTAACAGATTTTATACAAGGAGGATCTTTGCATCTTCCTACGCATCAACCACACTTCCAGGAAGGATTTAATTTAAGCTGTACACTAAATCAGAGTTAGTAGTGCTCTGCTACCTTCCCAGAAATGCCATAAGACAGAGTGGTACTTCCAGGAATACTATTGCAAAAGCATGGCTACAACCCAGCTGTTCAGTAAAGACACAGATCCAGACTCAGCCTCTTCTCTAATCAAGGGAAAACTCCCAGAACAGCAGAGCCTTGCTGGGCATCCCGCACTCAGGAAACACACACCTGCCAGCTTCCAGTGCTCTAAGAGGTCCTGCTCCATCCTCTAGCCCTGCCTACATCCAGCTAGAAATCCCTATTCTCTGTCCCCAAAACCCAAAATCTACTTCTTCTGGGGCTTCGGGTGTCTGGGAAAGAAGTGAAAAGCTATTTATCTAGTCCCTGTTGCATTTACAGCAAAGCCAACAAGTATAATGGATTTGGTATAAGCCAACATGTTCCGGGACTGGGAGAAGGCTGTGTGGCTCTGGGGCTGATCTACTTTATGTGAAAGCTAGAGGTAGTGGAGGAGCTGCTCATGGCATATCTGATTTGACTTGATAGACATTTCAGATATTTCTGTCATACATATTTGCCAATTGTGTCTCCAATGGTTTGTGCATCTCATGATGGAAAAAAGGACAGGAAAAAAGGACAGTACATGGAAAAATCTACATCTGGACAGTAGTGTCTAAGGAGTGATTTCACTGTGAAGCTTTCTTTAATGGAAAACTGTATAGGTTTTTATTGCACATCATTAAACATGCCTGTACTGCCTTAAAATATACAGTTGTGCATTCTATTAGGTTATCATACAACAAGATATTTGATATGACAAAATATTTTGGCAGCCACCTGCATGCAGTCGCTCAGGCTGCAGAAGGTGCCGTAGCAAGTCCCATGGCACTTCATTCTGTTTTGCCTGAAAATATCCCTTCTACATCACCATAGATGGAAAGTAAATACTCAGGAACATGCTATATAAATGTGTACATGACCTCAAAATTCACTTACAGTCATATCATCATAACTTGCGTGCTTGTGGAAAGGAATGAAAATTAGTTTATTTAAATGGCAGATGAAATATTCATCTAAATAACACCAGTAATTTTCACACTTCAGTTATTAATACTAATGGAGAAAGTCACTCTGGAGTGACTCCCATGCAAGACAATCAGCTTGAACCAGGCTGAACCAATTTGGAACAAACAAGATATTCCTCCACTCCTCTGATTGTGAATTTATCTGCTCTTTCCCCAGATGAAATAAATTAACAACTAAAGTGTGTGCAGCCTATGTAGGTCACAGAGTTGATGTACTACCTACTGCAGCCTCCTGCAAGGATTCATTTTTTACTGAGCAGCTGTGACAATCCCTCTGCACTGGAGTCATCTCTCCAGAATGCAACCTTAAAAACACTGGCTGCTCCTTTCCAACAAGAGCCAAAATCAGGTGAACAGGTGTCTCTCACATCCCTGAGACGTGCCTCTGTGTTCCGAGATGCCGTTTCAGAGTCCAGCTGCAGCATTTCCTTCAGATATACTGGGGCACAGAAAAACGTGCTGTCATTCTCATCTCTCCAGCAGTGTGGGTGTAAGTAATGTGCCCACATTAGTGAAGCTCAGGGGATCTCCATGGAAACATTTAATCGTTGACATTTAAGCTCCCTATGCTGACAAAGGAAGCAGCTGACTCCTGACCTATTACTAATGGTTTATCAAGGTAGGAAGCAAGTTTTTTTTTTTCCTTGACCTGGCTAGAAATGATACTGTGACAGCAAATGCTACAGTATCCTTCCTCTTTTCCCTCTTCCGTCTCCCAGGCATAACTTGCTGTTCTACGACTGGATTTTTCTTGACCTTTTCTTGTCAGTATCTCATTGACACAATGTGGGATAGCACTGACTAAGGAAATGCCAACCTCCTGCTAAAGTAGCCTAGCTATCTTGTTTCAGGTTGTAAAAAAAGTAAATTCAGGAAATCTCTCAGATCGTGCAAGGGAAAACAGAAGACTCCTATAGAAAGTTACATTAAAGTGACATTGTATTTCCCACAGCATCTGAAGCATCCACACGCTCTCCCTCTGGTCAATCCAGATATCAACCCAACTTCCAACTGTCCCATGCAAGACAGGAGTTGGCTTTCTGAATGCTGAATGCTCACTGCATGCTGGGTTTGGAGTATTGTTGCCTCATGCAAAGCACAGCCCATTTGTGCCAGAAACCATGATGTGCCAGGAGTTAGATCAGACTGAACTTTTCATCTATCAGCAGCTCAACCAAATTCCTCACTCCCAAACCCCAGTGCACAAAGCACAGTTCCTTGTCAGCAGCAGCTCCCTGTCAATCAAGACTTCCCACTCAGAGAAGCCCAAGCCCACCATCAACCAGAGACACCCTCTCTCATTTAAAGTGACAGTGAAATAATATTTCAGTGTGCTGGTACTGGCTTCATTTTGAACTGACAAGCATCTACAGTAGTGCCTTATAAGTCTGAGACCCAGTCTTCCCTGCCCACCCAGCTTCCACAGAGATAGTGGCTTTCTGATGGCAAGCCCCTGTAATCAACTCTCCTCCATTCAGCTGTTAATTAGTCACAGTTTCAGTCACAGTTTTGTGACTGGGTTTTTTGCTGGCTCTGACTTTGAGTTGTTCTTCATTAGAAAACATGGTTTGGGTTAAAGGAGAACACTTGAGTATCTGGCTTGGCCTTTGGGGTAAACTTCCGTAATTCTTTCACTGTTTTTATTCCAGATTTCCAGAATAATCTACAGGATTTATTCTCACTGTGGTAACCATACATAGTTTCTGTTACACCTAGCATGAATGACTGGCTCCAGAGATGATAGTCTTACATCCCTGCATCATACAAATCAAAGGCTGATAACTGCTTGACCCATGCACTGTGTCTTTCCTCACTAAAAAAGCCATTGCATTTAGGTTACAAAGAGCACTTTCATTGACCACCTTTGCTATTTTTATGGTATTTATTTATTCATGTGGTGCAGTAGACATTTATCTGTTCTCAAACTTTCCTATTACTAACTTTTAGGCTTAGAGTCTGTTTAAGGCTGACTGCAGCATAGTGTCAGTTTAAGTCCCTACAGGGACCACAGACTGGGTCAGGTGATAAGGTGCTCTGCTGCATCTGCTATAGACTCATCTCCTGATCTTGGAGCAAGATGTTTTGCCATTTTGTGTTTCTGTTGTAGGATAGATGTAATATAAAAATAATTGGGATCTTTATGTAGAAAATTTTATTCATTAGAGGGACTAATATTATATTATCAGAAACTAATAGTTGTACTTCCTACCTCCGGACAGTGATAATGAAAGTGGGTGTTGCACTAACTTTCATTGATAGTGCAATTGATACAAGGAAGATCTGATGGAAAATGGACGGTTTCTTCCTCTTCTATCTTATATCCATTAAAACACATTAATGCATACCAGCTATGGTTGGTATTCTTTTTAATTCACGCTTTTGGAATTCATAACCCAAGCAAGCATTTATCATAAAACTTTACTCATTAACATAACACTGGGGGGGTTTAAACGCTTAGAATAGGCTGCTTTACCCATATCAGAGGTGTATAAACACCATCAAAGAAGTGTCCCTACTGGCTGCCAAAAGATGAAAACATACCATCATGCTGATTAGCAGAATTTGACTACTTAGAGTAGGATACGCATACATTTCAGTGTTGAAGGTCCTGACTTCAAATGCAGCTTGAAACGCAATCAGCCAGTGTCACTCACATGCCACTTCCCTCAGATTTTACACCTCATGGAGCTAAAGGGCTTGCTTTCTGATCTTATTGCAAGAGGTTTAATTCAAAAGCACTAGGTTTTTATTTGAAAGCTACATGCTTGTTCTGAATTTCTGTTCTCTCATATTGCTGAGATTGATTTTCAATTTTTATTTCGTTAAGAGTGTGCCCTTGGATGGTTGGAGTTTTTTAATTGATTTATGCTTAATTGCTATACCTTAGATATTCCTTGAGTGTTTGGAGACATAATCTAGGGCATTGAAACAGTGTTCCTTGGCTACGCCAGAGGTAAGAAATGAATTTATTATTTAACATTTGTGTACTCTCTTTATCACCAGCCATCACCATTATGTGGGAGGGCTGTTGGGATAGAATGAAAAAGCTTGATAAATCAACAGCCTGGCACCCTAAATGCTGAATTCTGCATTAGGAAAGGAGAGTCAGCTCTGCTCCTGCTTCCAGCTGTTATTAATCCTGACATGTTCAGAGATTTTTGGCATACACTGTTTTAACCTCCTGAAGTTTACATACATTTAACACTCTCCCCTCCCCCGTTCCCCATAATGGCTGTAGTGTGTGATTTTGTTTTATCTCGGTAATCATATCCTTCTCCCTCTGAGAGCAAACTCAGCCCAGCACCCTGGATACAGGCGTAGGAAGAGCAGGCTTATCTGTTTGTACAGAATGTGCCATTGCTTGTTACCATAGAGCTAATGCTGCTTAATATCATTTAAATAATAATTTATATAGCAAAATATAACTTATAGTGTAGTGACCTGATAAGACTAACTGCCATTGATTATTTGCAATATGACCAACTGATGCTTAAAAACAGATTCTGGAGAGAAAAAAATAAAAAAGAAAACATTTTCATAATAGCATACATCAGTTGCTGGTCTTGACAGTAAGTACCTAAGCTTGTGAGGATTTTAAAAACATTCATTATGTCCCAGACTGTTTTTTCCTGCCTACATCCTTCTCCATGGAGCCCCAGCTGCCAAATTATTTTTGTATGTTAGCTAGGCAAACTGAATCCTAAATCTCTTTCCATGTTCTATTTCATTATGGGACTGTACAAAATTTGGAGTAAGGGTACACATCAGAGAAATGGTTTCTAAACGGACATACACACTTTGGAGGGATATACTTGAGGAAAGCCTTGAAATACTGCTCTCATGGTTATAAAACCTAAACTTGTGAGCGCAGACCAGCAAACATCACCTCTGTTAATTGCAGTGGGACAATGACTGTGATTAGGATTTACATTACTTAGGCTGCCAGATCTGCAGCCTTGGGAAAAGCTCCACATAACAGCAATGACAGTCAGTGACATTTTGCTTCCCGTTGGCAGACTGTGGTTATATCACTATGGAACAATAATTTTGTTTGTGACAGGAATTGCCCAAAGGGACAATGAGGAATATCTGGATAACAAAATGAAGAAGAAAGAAAGAAAAAAACTTCAAGTCACTCTATATTTGATGCAATTACTGCCATAAAACGAGGTGACTTCTTCCCTGGGAAAGAAATAGAGGTTTGACATGTCCTAGAAAATCATGAGGTGCAAAAGGGAGTAACAGTTCTGGAGAGCAATCACAATTTCTAAAAGTGAGAATGTCTGTATAGCATTCAGGAATTCACCCACATCAGACCATTTAAAAAGTGTTTAACAAATTAGATATTACGGCATAACTATAGCAAGATAACACTCAAACACAACAGGTAAAGTCCAAAGAAGCAAACACGACAGGAACAGGGCACACAGCAACAGGGAGGAAAACACATAGGCATCAGGAGGAAAACTGAAATAAAAGTTTGTCTTTTAAATCCCAAATTTTCTGATGTTTGGATGCTGCAACATGAAGCAATTCCATTCAGAAAGGTTTCAAAAGCCAGAACAATCTTCCCAAGACAGCTGGCTATACCCTTGATTTTAAGAGTGGCAGGACTTCCTCTGCTCTTCAGGAAGGAGGAGATGCTCTCTTTCTCCTACTCCACTTTCTTGACACCTGTTAAAGGTCATCTGAGTGGTAAAAAATGGCGGTTTAAGACTATTTTCCCTTTTGGGTAAATGAGATTTGGATTCCTTTTAGGTGAGTGGGTTGACTTCAAGAGTGGCTGGACATTAAAATAGAAAATCGATCACTAAATATGTTTAAATAGTTGAATTTAAAAGGGGAGCGACTCACAAGGGTTGGAATTTGACCCTTAGACCCGTGGGCCTATAAAGCCTCCTGCTTCAGCATATAGGGTTTCCCTGACATAAACCTGGCATAACACAGGAGTGCATTGGGCCTTTGGCATTTTGATATTTACCAGGTGTGCCTGGATAATGAGCAGTTTAACTTTTGCAGCAAACCAACTCTCCTGGTCTGACTTCCCTTTTCTCAGCAGCAGTTGCTGGTCAGTCGATTTGTCCAGTGTGTGACTGACCGTCCAGAGACGTACGTGAGTTAATGTTCCATCGACTTCAACAGATTAGCTGGAGTCAGCAAAAGGAAAGGGAGTGGGTGGGTCTCTGCAGGATCACACTTCCTGAAACTGTAACATCTGAATCTAAAGGGCATCATGTCAAACTCACATCTGGTGCAATTCTGGTGGCATTCTGCAGGGAACAACACGGATATTTATAGAAGTAAGGTAGGGGCACCCTTGATTATGCTATTAGCAGATGGCATTTAGTTAAATATTAGAGGGAGAGGAAAGTATCATTAATCAAAAGCGAACTTTATTAAGCTTTTTTATTACTTAAGCTGGAGCTTTGACAGTTGTTACTGTAAGGACATTTCTATATCCAATATTTATGAGAAGGTTTTTTTCTGATGTCTTGAGGTAGAAAAATCCATTTTTATTAAATTACTTCCTGGGGATTAAAGTAATGCTTCCAAAACCATGTGTCCTTAAATATGTCAGTAATATTTTTCCTTGAGTTTTTTATAAAATAGAGAATTATGTGGGTTTTGTTAAAAAATGAGAAACAAATGGCATCAATAACTTGAATATCTTAATTATGCCAGTGGTTTGAGAACTACGCAAAGCAGTTCAACATAATGCTGTAGAAAACATCTGAAAGACAATGCTCATTCTGTATGGTTATTGACACAATGTGTGTGGTGTAATGCAATAAACTTCTTAATACAATCCATTCTAGACAGCAGCTAGCCAGAAATTTTACCAATTTGCAACATGACCCTAGCTCTATGTAAGACTAAACGCAGGCTAGAAAAAAACAGAGTCATTTTCTGGGCCATGCTTAGCAGTGGTGTAAGTTATTTTTGTTGACAGAGTGCCCAGAATCTGCTATTAAAATCAAGTAACCCTTTAACAGGTGCTATAAAAAGTTCATTTGAAGTAACTTCTGTTCAAAATGCCTTGTCAGCTGAGACCTTACAAGCTAAGGGGAGGGCTGAGATGATACGAGTACTTATGGTGACAAAGCCATGGCTAAAACAAAGAGGAATAAATTGATGAGTCTGATAAAGAACTTCTGTGTACCTTCTGTTCCATACATACATCTTAAAATATTTTTGTTCATTTTCCTTAATAAAAGATCTGGCTTTTCTCACTTCCATGAAGCCATTTCCGTTTGTGGTAGTACCTGGTATTTCGGTTGTCCTCAGACAACATGGGTGTGAATAATGACTGCAAAGGCAGAGTGTCTGTGCAGCTGCATGAGAAAAACATCCTTTTTGTTGAGGACAGATGAGCTACAGCCAGCATCTGAGTCACTTCACCTTTGCGTGCCTAGGCTCTTCAACCTGTCAAGTAATTTGTCATGTTCCTGAAGAAGTATTCACTGTATTAAAAGTCATCTCTCTGCAGAAGTTGGAATCACAGCCTGAGAGGAACTTAGGATGGAATTCAGTACAAAATACTACGGGTATTACTGTTTGGTTGTTTTTTGTTGGTTGTTTGGGTTTTTTTTGTTGTTGTTGTTTTTTGTTTGTTTGTTTGTTTGTTTGTTTGTTTGTTTGTTTTTTGTTTTTTTTGTGCTGGCTTTTGTCCTTTCTGGGCTAGAAACTTGTTCAGGTTCTGTCTAGCATTTGTGACCTCTGTTCCCCTGTAGGTTTTTTTGTGTCCTCCAAAGCTTGAATGAGTTCAAGAAGCTTGATTATTAATTAATTTGGGTGTTTGCATCTTTGCATCTCAGGCAGAGAGTGTTATAATCACTTGTACATCTGTGCTGTGATTTCCCTTATTGGTTCCTGTTTACATTTTTTGCGCATTTCAAGTTCCCAATGCAAATTCTTCTGCATGGCAGCTGTTAGCTGTGAAAGCTGTTTGCTGTGTGTCCTGAATCTTCCTGTCTAGTCCTACTAATTGTTTGAAGTACCAGTAAAAAATATTACATGGTAGTTCTGCTTTTTAAGGTTATGATGATCTGAAAGCTCTGAATTCCCACTATCTACGTAGTTGCTATATATATGCTATTTTATGCTACACATTTATTTAAATGCAAATGCAGTATTGTCACAATGACTTTCCTGTGCTTTCTTTGGGACAAATAGTCCAAAGTTAAGCATAATGATCATGTACTTACCTGTGTTAAGTAAATCCATGTGAATGAAATTTATCCTTGAGGACAGAATTTGCAGAGAGGAGCATGTAGAGCTGTGGAAGAGAGTGTGTTTAAATTACAGGACAAACTGGTGGATCACTGCTGGGCTGAGTATGTACAGTCCAAGAATATGCCTAGTCATCCCAAATCAGTAACTGATCCCGGAATTTTCAGAAAACTGTGAAAATTTGCACAGTACCTCTTAGCGATGCTGTACCTCTCTAGCATAGCGGCCAAAAGAAAAGCCACACCAACATCAGGCAGGTTCTGATGCACAGTGCTGTTGCAACTGTTAGATTAATTCTTTATTAAAAGCTATGATTTCAGCTATAACACTGGGTTTTTTTCCTAAATAATAAAAGATCTATTTTAAAAAATATTTTTAACGTTGATTTATGCTCTTGTATCTAGATTGCATGGGAAGGCTGGATATATGCAGTAGTACTGAGACATAAATTCCTCTACAAACATAATGACTTACCAGACTCTTCATCCATAGAGCAATTTAAAATTATGTCTGGTACAATTTACAGCCTGTGGAAAAGAGGTAGCTCCAGAAAAATGAATTGTTCTTGTGATCCTACTTTGTTAGTTTTAAATCAAAACAACATTTGAATCAAAGAACATTTTTGGGTCTTGGAGTAAGATCAATGTAAAAAGCACATTCAGTTTTACATCAAATGAAATAATCTGACAAAAAAACATCCTTATCCATTTGGTTAGTGGGATTGTAAGAAAAAATGAAAAAATGTATACATTGCTCCTGTTGGACATGTATTTGTGAGTCATTTACTGCTTTCATCACTTTCAGTTTCTTTTAAATTTAAATAGCTGCAGTCTTTCATATCTGAGAGCTTATCTGAGGCACTCTTTACCATCATTATGTCTGCATTAATAGTTCAAAGATCTAATGGTAACATTCCTGAGACATGGCAGATAGGGATAAGAAACAAACACAGCCAGTAGGAGGCACCACAGCTCCACTTTTCTTTGGGTCCAAAATAATCCATGTATAGAACTTGGATTATTGGCCAACTACTTTATCAGTGTGCTTTATATTGATGTAACTGTACTTGGGGCTTGCAGTCTTAAAATATTTTGAGGTCTACATGTTTTGAATATCTTTCTGGGTTTGGCAATTGCTTTGCAAGTGATTCTGGGGAATGGCAGCGGAGGCAGAGAGAAAGCCTAAAGTTCAACTTCTAATTTTCTTCTGGTCTCCCTCCTGACAGTCACACAGACAAAGAAAACAAATGTGTCTGACAAGGTTAGGACAGTTGCTCCCTATAAATAACACCTGGTTCAAGACTTAGCTATGCATCTGTTTAAGTAGCATTTTGAAGACAATTTTCTTCATCATCTGAGTTTGAGCTTTAGACTAATATTGCTCCTGAAATACCAGTTATTCCATAGTCAGAGTCATCTAGATATTTCTGTATTTCAAATCCTTACTCCCTTTTTAAATCTAAACAGCATGATTGAGATATGTTTACATTTTACCTCCCCAGAGGTGGTGTTACGACAATAGCTGTCACAGTGTTGTGGATGGCAATGTTATAAATTCAGAATTATAGCAACATGTCCTTCCCAGGAGAATGTTTGAATCCAGCTGAAGCCTGACAAACTCCCAATGATTTCATCCTCATAACAGTATGCCTCATGAGGAATCATGCAATTTAAATGTAGCTGCAGTGAGATTTGAATCACTGGCGAATGGTAATTTTGATTTGGAGTCCTCATCATGTGTATTATTTCATCCATAGTCATGTCCAGAATAACTCAGCATTTAACACATTGACAACCTTGAAAATATCTGTTGTCTTGCTTTCTGGAAAACCTGGCTTCAGGCTGAAGCCTTATCACAAGTCTGTCCTTGATTACTCCATTGCAGATGTCTCCAGTGGAACTGGACAATTAGGGGCTTATTTTACAGGTCCAAACTGCACTAAAATGCAGCAGCTCTTGAGGTAGTTTAGGAAGGTGAATTATGCCAGCTACCACATCACGTATTTCCTCCTAAGTTGATTTTATATTTTCTCAACTAGTTTGGTTGCTATCTGTTATATAACATTTTTAAAAATCAGCTCAATTTCCTCTGCAGGCTCTGCAGATGTACATTTGAACACCAACTCACTAGAAGCACTGACCAGGTTCAGAACAAAAACAATAATTTGGGGTCTTCTCTGCAGGCAGGTACAGAGGAGAGGTGGATTGCCATGAGGTGGTCATTCTGGAAAGGTACTACGGCATGCTGCATCAGCTGCAGTTCTCTGAACACCAACAGCTTTGCATCCACGGACAGTTATTGTCTTCACCAGCAGTAACAGGGCAAGAGGGAACAATTCAAGACAAATCATCTTCTGCAAGAGAGAGTTTCTGCCTACTGTCTGTCATTTTCCCTTCCCATACTATTCAGGTGGCCAAGATCTTCCTAGTATTGTTACGGGGGCACACACTCTGTATTTTTCTTTCATATTCTGAAAAATGCAGACAATATATGAATCTAACTTTTTCCACATACTGGCAAGGAGTCTGTCTTATCATATATTGTTACCCTCTAGTCCCTCCTTTTTTTTTGATGGATTTCTTTTTATATGTTTCTATAAAAATATTTTTAAAGGGAATTTTGTTGTTTGTTCAAAGGATGCCAAGACTTCCTACCTGTTTGTCTTCAGATAGGGCTATCGATAGCCAGGACCCACCTGCCACAATCTTTCCAGCAAGCCCCCAAGACTACTGTACAACACATAAGAGAGCAGATATTGTGCATTTGACTAACAGATATTCCTATTGTCATTATGTTTCAGTTTCTGGTAATATACTTACAGAAAAGTCATAGCCATGAATGTTTTTTTCCCCGAAGAACTCTTGGTTGAAAAGTATCTCTAGAGATCTTCTAGTCCAACTTCCCACTCCAACCAGTGGATATTCTCAATATCAGCAAGTCTTGGCCTTGTCTATCTTGGAAATGGGGATTGAACTAGCTGATCTCCAGAGGTCCCTTCCAACCTCAACTGTTCTGTGATTCTGAGTAATAAACAAAATTCCCAGAAATTATTTCTGTAGGGCACATGTCCTCGGTCCCTGAATATCTTGAAAACCCACAGCTTCACACTCTCCAGTTTCTTTCTTTTGAAACGGGAGAACAAAAACTGAACCCACTATTGCAGAGATGGATTCCCCACGACCAATAGAGGGGTACACTCTTTTGCCCCAGTCTGCAGACCATAATCCCGCTAATGAAACTTATTCATGGTTCCCTTTACTTGCACTAAGAGCATGTTCTTGACTCATATGCACCCAGGAGTCCACTCTACTGATCTTGCCACCAGGAATTTCAAGACCTTTTCAGCAAGTCAGTGGCCAGCATGTCATGTCTCAGCCTGTACCAATGAGTGAGAATTCCCATCCTGGTTACAGGCCTTTGTACATCTCAGTAAAGTCCAGAAGGCATCTGTTGGCCTAGTTCTCATATTACACAAGGCCTCTCTAGGTTGGAACTCTGCAATTCATTTTGTTGGTCACTGCCCCTAATCTGTGAATGCTCTGAGAAGGGTTTGTGTGTCACCACTCAGGTCGTTTCTGAGGACAGTGAACAGTGTGACCCCCAGAGTTAGGAAACAGACTACAAGACTGCTCTGCTCATCACCGCCTGCCAGCCAGACATTAAGCCACTGATGACTACCTTCTGTGCCTGCCAGTCCAGCCAGGTTCCTAGCAGCCCATTTGTCCTCCTCACACCTCCTGAGCTTGCAAGTGAGAATACTGTGAGATACAGTGTCAAAAGCCTCACTGAAATCAATGTTCATTAAAATCACAGCTCTCTCCTTATCCACGTTGCCAATTATTTTTCTACAGAAGGCCACAGGGTTGGTTAAGCAAGAGTTGCCCTTGATAAATCTGTGTTGACTGTTCCTAATTACTTTCGTGTCCTTCACAAGCTTGGAAATGGATTTCAACAGAATGTGCTCCATGATTTTCCCAGGGACTGAATGGAGGATAACTGGCCTATAGATCCCTGGGTCCTCCACCTTGCCTCCTTTGGAAGTAGGCATCAAGTTAGCCTTTTTCCACTTAAAAGACCTGCCCTGTTTGCCACTCCTTTTCACAGATGATGTTAATAATATCACCATCCCATCCACAATCTCTGCCAGCATCCTTATGTAAATCGCATTATCTTCATAGATCTCGAGTTTAGCTTCTCTAAGGAGTCCCTAACATATCATTCTCCCACTACTTTTTGCACTCCCCCTTCTCAAACTCTGCTGTTGAATATGGAGGTCTGGAAGAAGGTTTTGCTTACCAGTCTTAAGCAGGCACTGAGTACTTCAGTATTTTCCACATTGTTCATTTTTGTCCCTCTAGCCATCAGTGAATCCCTAATTTTTCCTGACTTTTACAAATAGCGTGACTGTAAAGTCCCTTATTGTGCTAGATGTCCCTCACTCATCTGAGCTCTAGACAGACTCTGGCCTTCCTGGTTTCAGCCCTAAGCACCCAGGCAATATTTTACCTTTTTTTTCCTCTGTACCTTCTTCTACCTCTTGTATATTTCCTTTTTATATTTTAGTTCAATAAGATTCTACCTTCTTAGCCAAGCATAGCTTCTGCCAAAATTCCCAGCCTTCCTGCACAAGAATACAGTTAACTCATGGGATTTCAATAAGTTCTTGAAAAATCAGCCAGTATTTCTTACTAGAGAATAAGCATGCACAACTTTGGCTGGAGATTACATGTATTGTGACTTGCCTTCATTTCCCTCAAATATTAAAAAAAGCTTCTATGAGTGGTAGAAACAATATTCTGTTTAATTACCCAATTAAACAGCTTTTCTTCTTAAAATAACAGCTGCACTGTACTTCAAATAGGCATATGTTACAGTACCAGAAGGAGGTACTATAACTATATATAGGAAGAGGAAGGGGGGGTAGAGCGTATGTACATTCACTGACTATAGAAAATCCTTCCCATCCTTATCAGATTTCGACAGAAAAGGGTTGTGTATTTAGCCTTTACCTTGCCTGTTTCAGGGGCCACATCACCCCAAGAGTTAGTCTGTTACTCAACTGCCCTTTGAGTCTTGAGCTGTCTGAACCTCAAGAGAATCTCCCATGCCCTCAAAGGAAGAAACACACCTTGTCTTCAGTCCATGGGAAGTTCTCCCATTCTCACACCTGCACAAAGTCTCTCTCCCCTTCTCCCCACAGCTGGTGCAGTGCTGCGGCCCAGGCTGTCTGGCCGTGTAACACTTGGCATGCTGCAGCTGACTGCTGCTTCCCTGTCCCAGAGAGAAACCCACCTCAGCAGACCTTGTAGGGCCAACCTGTTCCAGCTGCCACCAGCTTCCCTTTTCTCACTGCAATATTCCAAACCCAACAAACACCTCCATAGCCATGCAACTGCACCTTAACCTTAGTTAAGGAGTGAAGGCCATTGCTTCAGTAATAAGAGTAAAATCTTTATTCTGCCTTAATTTAGAACTGAAATTTGAATTCCCAAACATTCCAAAGCAGTTGATATGGCTATTATTTTCACTTTACACAGTGCTTTTGTAGGCATTGAAAGCCAACACAACTAGCAGAAGATGAAAGATAAATGAGTATTTGTAAGAGGCAAGGACTAAAATTTCTTACCAAAATAATAAAGAAATCATTTTTGGTGATGAGATAACAGCAGGATAATTAAACACCCACTTTACATGTCTGATCTCTGCAGTTATTGAGAGAGGAAGAACAATTAGCTGATCCTTATTGTCTCCTGAAACATGATGGTGTAAGCAGCATACACGGCAAGGGAGAAAGTATGATGCAGGTGAGAACCATGGAAGGTGAAATCACTTTAGTTTAGAGAAGGAATTATTTGTGCTGCCTGAGAGATGTCTCTGATCTTCCATTTTGAATCACAAGAAACCATCTGTTAGCAAAAACTAGAGGACCAACTCTGTCATTTTGGCAAAGGCTAAGAAAGGTAGATGATGCTAATGTTTAACATTATCTAAGCTGGGATAACATCTTCATACTTAGGGAATGTAGTACATTATTTGAAGGCAAAGAGTTGTTAGCTGGTGTCAGCATGAAACTGGACACATATCAGAGAGAAAAATGTGATCTTTAGCTGCTGTGGTTAACAGGTTAACAGTATGAGGTGGATTTGCATTTATATTAGCAGCACTTTTCCAAATATAGATCAGAAGAAACTACTAAGAAAAGTCATGAGGGAGGTATGAAGACTGGTCAGGGAAAATGGATTAATAATAGGTAGTAAGTGGGCCCCTGAAGGATCATAATAAATGATAAAGGATTCTCCAGGCAGAATATGACGGATGAGGTTGCCTGGAGCTATTTTCTATTTAACATTTATATTAGTGATTTAGAAATTGATTTGATATGGAGTGCATCAAAATTTATAGACGACAAAAGCAAGAGGATATTTAAAGTTGATACTCGGAGGACATGAAGGGTTTACAAAAGAATTTAATGAGGATGCAAAACCAAGTCAGTATGTGGAACTTAATGTTGGCACATGGAAGAGGTATGCTCAGAGAGACTGAAATATGCCTCTGGTGTTGTACCTTGAAAGGTACTGTTTGTGAAGAATAGAATTCACAAGAGGGTTCCTTAGACTTTTGTGACTTATTTTAGTCTTGCCGAAGTTCCCTGAATGGTGGGAAATATTCCTTTTAACACCCCTCTGCAGCGCTTATTTAGGTGATTATTTTCATTCTCATCTCAGTCTTATGTTGATGCTGGATGTCATACAAGAAATATCATTTTTATATGAATCATGCTTTTTAAGGACTCACACCTACTATGCCCAAACATATATCTAGAAAATATCATAAAAGTCTTTTCTATTTTAAATGCTTTGGGTTTGGAGAGTGAGAATATAGAGAGGAATTATGACAGATGCTGTAGAAGAAAACTGTCAAGTTTTCTCTCACTCCAATAAGGAAATGAGATCCCCTTTTTGACTAGTTATTTGGTAGGATATATATTAACTCTATTTTTATGATGAAGTGTTGTTTTAGGGGAAAGCTAGGCATAGCAGTTTAGTACACCACAAAAGTGCAAGGCTTTCTTGCTTTAGAAGAATTACGTGTCCCAGTACCAAATACCTAGTAACAGAGCTGAATATGGTGGCTTATTTTGCCAGCACTAAAATTTAACTAAAGGCGCTCCAGAAAACTTAACTTTTTATGATACATTGTGTCCAAACTGTAGAATTCTCAGAACACTTGGACATTTTGACTGCAACTCTTAAGAAAACAAGCTGTGTTAGAAAGCTTATTAGTTATCACATCCTAGCCCTGGTAAAACCTTTGTATGAACTGTCAAAAATAAAGATTGAAATTAGACTGAGTCAAATTCCAAGGTAAGACTGTAAGAAGTGCTGTACAGGACTAGACAAGGACCACGCTAAGAATCCTAATTTAACTGGCAATGGCCCACAAGAATATTTGAGAGCAAAGCAGATGTGAATTGCTTCATATTCCATGGCAAATACTTCAGTTCAAATGTGTCCTCAGTAATAACTAATGTTTTTTAACTGGTGTCTCTTCAGAGCTTACTATATTCCTTCTGGATGAATAGACTAGAACAGAATATTTCAGTAGGAAGGGATCTACAGCTCACACAACTCCAACTGCCTGAACAATTCAAGGCTGAACAGAAGTTAAAGGTGGTTGTTAAGGGCATTGTCCAAATGCCTCCTAGACACTGTCAGGCTTGGAGCATCAACCAGCTCTCTAGGATGCCTGTTCCAGTGTTTGACCACCCACTTGGTAAAGAAATGTTTCCTAATGTCCAGTCTAAACCTCCTCTGCTGCCGCTTTGGACTGTTCCCATGTGTCCTATCACTGGACTCCAAGGAGAAAAGTTCAGCACCTCCCTTTCCATGCCCCCTGCTCCAGAAGCTTTAGAGAGCAACTGTCAGAAATGGTGGTAACACCTCTGTGATAACATATTTAAGAAGAAAACAAAAGTGACATTGCAGATGTAGTTGCAGCCAGAGAAGAGAGGAGTGAGAACATGTGAGAGGAACAGCTCTGCAGACACCAAGGTCAGTGGAGAAGAAGGATGAGGATGTACTCCATTTCCTGGAGATTCCTCTGCAGTCTGTGATGAACCCCATGGTGAGGCAGCTGGGCCCCTGCAGCCCATGGAGGTCAACAGGGATGCAGAGACCCACCTGCAGCCCATGGAGGAGACAATGGAGCAGGTGGATGCCTGAAAGAGGCTGTGTCCCTACAGGAAGCTCATGCTGGAACAGAGTCCTGGCAGGGATCTGCAGACCCATTGGGAGAGGAGCCCACAATGGAGCAGGTTTCCTGGTAGGACCCATGGGGGGCCCACATTGGAGCAGCCTGTTCTTGAAGGACTGCACTCCATGAAACAGTGACATGCATTGGAGTAGTTAGTGGAGAACCACTGCTGTGGGATGGACACGTATTGGAGAAGTTTGCAGAAAACTCTTTCCCATGGAAGGCACCCCACCTTGGAGAAGGGGAAGGACTCCTCTACCAGAGAAGTGGCAGAAACAACCTGTGATGAATTGCCTGTAACCCACATTCCCATCTCCCTGTGCTGCTGCAGGATGAGGACGGAGAGCTGAGAAGGAGTGAGAAGTGGAGGGAACGTGTTTTTAAGGTGTTATTTTACTTCTCATTTTCCAGCTCTGATTTTGTTGGTAATAAATTCAATTAATATCTATAATTCTCGTCTGTTTTGCCCATGACTGTATTTGATGAATGATCTCTCCCAGTCCTTATCTCAACCCATGAACCCTTTGCTATATCTTCACTCCCCCGTCCAGCTGCTGAGAGGAGTGAGAGTGAGGTTTGGATGGCTGTCTGGCATCCAGACAGGGTCAACCCACTACACCAGTTCCAAAGGGTGCAAAAACAGTGGCTTGTAATCACGTCTAAAAGTTCTCTTTTCCATGTATTACTATTCCTTAATCAAGGATCTGACATAGAGATCTCAAATCAGAGTTACTGGTTCCCAGTGGAACAGCACTGAAATTGATATTTACGAGTGCAGATAAAATTTATAGTATCTCCAGAGATTTGCAGAACCTGCAGCTCTAATGGCAAGTGGTTTTGCAGATCCCTTTTTCTCTGCAGGGCACATTGTAGGCATTTATGCTTTTTAAAGGCCCATGGAGTATACTTCTTCCTCTTCATTTAGACATCTTTAAATATTAATTCCATTGTTTTCCCCTTGTTTTCATATCTGAAATTCGGTTAATAGTGTGCTTTACTTGTGACTCTTTCTGAATTAGCTTTTATAAGCTGTTTCAGAGCTATCTTCTGTCATGTTTCCCCAAGCACAAGCAAGGAGGAATTATAAATTCATTTATGCTAAGCAATGCTTTCCTGCTCAAATAGCACCCACAGTTTTTTTTTCGTGGATACAGGCAGAATATGGTAATACTCAATGTAGGAGAGGGATTCTTGTGCCAGTCACGTCCCAGCTTGCAAGAAAGGAGAGAAAGCTTGCTTCTTCCTTCCACGCAAATGCTGGTGGATCAGGATGGTGGCAGCACAGTTTTCTCCACCAGCACTGAAAAATACTCTGATTTACCTTTCCTCTGGTAAGTCCTGAGAAGCACTTCATGGTGCCATCACAGTTTACCAATTACCCACAGTTTATGCTTTCCCTTTCTCCTTCAGTTCACCCAAAATCCAGAGTGCCTCCTCCACCTGGGGTTACACCAGAGAGCTACAAAATACCTCTAAGAAGATAGATCACACTGAGTTCAACGGACAAGAATTTCCACTTTTTGTGGAGGGGAGTTAAAAGTTCATGCAAAACTGAGGAACCAAACCATTACTTTAAAAACTAAGCAAAATGCCTATCGTATAATGCACACTGACTTCTTTCCAACCAAGCATAAAATCTTTTTAAAGCTGATTTCTGTTCCTGTATTTTCAATGTCAGTGGTGATAATGCAGCATTCAAAGAAAAAAAATGTGATAGACTAGAAATTTTTTTGGTTGTTTTTAGAGAAAAATTAGGCCAAACTGAAAATTCATGTATAATAGCATTTAACAAAAAGGAAGAAGAAGGGAAAAGGCATATAAAAAAGGGAAAAAAACTGTCATGGGTGTTAAATGGTGTATGATAAGTTAATGCTGGTAATGCATCATCTTTAATCATAGTGTAGATGATGGGACTAAAGCAGAAACATGCAACATGAAAAAAGAATGTTAATTGAAAAAGGGAACAAAATTTTTAATCAAAGAATAAGGAACTCATAAATGACAAGATTAAGAATAAAAAAAAAAAAAA
>VWZT01016881.1:222495-242588 GCA_013397055.1 Pachycephala philippinensis
AAAAAAAAAAAATCAGAAGTGCCAGGGCTGCTTTGGAAGCAATTAGTTACCATCCTGGAAGGCTGTGCAACAATCAGCCTCTAATGTACTTAATGGGCTTTGGGCTTGAAGGTCATTTCTGAGCCTAAACAATTCTTCGTAATTCCCTTCAGACACAATACAAAAATCACTGGAATATTTGACTGAGTATTACCTGCTGAGGCATGCAATGCTTCATTTCTGATAGGGTCTTTGGACAACACAGAGCATTTTTATATAACTGATTTGCATATAAATGTGTCTGAATATTGGGCACAATGGAAAATTTTGGGGGGAAAAAAGCATTTGTCTATCGTTATGTTTTAAAAGTGAAAAAGAAATGAGGGAAAAATGAGGACAGAGGAAGATGAAGGGAGGCATGAAAGCTTCTTTCACGGCCATTCTATCACTGTAAGCAGTAAAATCATCTATGCAGAGAGCCCATTCCCTTCCACCTCTGAGAAGGCCTTGGCACCAAAGCCTAAACTTAAACCCAAAATCTCGAGTTTTTTTCTGCCTTTGGAACGTGTAAAACCTGCTCACAAACCTTAAACATGTCCCAAATTTTTGAGTCTCTAAATCCAGCTTTGAACATTGGCTTGTCCCTACCACAGAGAACAGCTCCCAAAAAATATCTTCAGTGTTTTCAAGATTTCTTTTGAGCTACTGTGGAAAATGAAGATGAAACATTAGACTCCTACACATGCCTACACCCATTAGGGAACCAAGAAACTAAAACACTTATTTATCCATACATTTACTTTGGAGACTGGCTGACAACACATTGTATCTCACTTGCCTGAGATAGTTACTACAGATGCAAATGCAGAAACCAAGGAGTGACCTAGGAGATGAGTGGAAGCCTTGGGCAGGCATAATCACTTCTGTAGAGGACAATAAAAAAATGTTTTTATAAATGCATTAATAGCAAAAGGACGTGCAAGGAAAACCTCCGTTCTTTATTGGACATGGAGGCAATATTGTCCCCAAAGACAAAGAAAAGGCTGAGGTACTTAACACCTTCTTTTCCTTGGTTTTCAACAATAAGACAGGTCATCCTCAGGACAGCTGGCCACCTCAGCTAATAGATGATGACAGGGAGCAGAACAGCCCCCTGTAATCCAGTAGGAAGCAGTCAGAGACCTGCTGAGTCACGTAGGTGCTCACAAGTCTAAGGGACCAGATGGAATCCTTCCTGGGGTGATGAGGGAGCTGGCAGATGAGCTTGCAAAGCCGCTCTCCATCATTTACCATCAGTCCTGGCTCACCAGGGAGGCCTCAGATGACTGGAAGCTGGCCGATGTGACAATCATCCATAAGAGGGCTGGAAGGAAAATCTGGGAAACTACAGGCCTGTCAGCCTGACCTCAGTGCCCTGTAAGGCTGTGGAACGGATCATCTTGCTTGGCATCACATGGCACCTACAGGATGGCCGGGGGATGAGACCCAGACAGCATGGATTTAGTAGGGGCAGGTCCTGCCTGACCAACCCGATCTCCTTTTATGCCCAGGTGACCCACCTGTTGGATGAAGGGAAGGCTGTGACTATCATCTACCTGGACTTCAGCAAGGCCTTTGACACTGTATCCCACAGTAAACTCCTGGAAAAGCTGGCAGCCCACAGCTTGGACAAGTGCACTCTTAGCTGGGTTAAGAACTGGCTGGATGGCCGGGCCAGAGAGTGGTGAATGGTGCTGCATCCAGCTGGCAGCCAGTCAGTGGTGGTGTCCCCCAGGGATCAGTGATGGGGCCAGTCCTGTTTAATATCTTTATTGACGATCTGGATGAGGAGATCGAATCTACACCAGCAAATTTGCAGATGATACCAAGTTGGGTGCAAGTGTCAATCTGCTGGAGGGTAGGAGGGCTCTGCACAGGGATCGGACAGTCTGGGTTTATGGGCTGAGTCCAACAATATGAGGTTTAACAAGTCCCAGTGCCAGGTCCTGCACTCTGGCCACAACAATCCCTGCAGCACTATAGGCTGGGGACAGAGTGGCTGGACAGTGCCCAGGCAGAAAGGGACCTGGGGGGTGCTGGTTGACAGCCGACTGAACATGAGCCAGGGTGTGCCCAGGTGGCCAAGAAGGTCAATGACAACCTGGCCTGGATCAGGAACAGTGTGGCAGGCAGGACCAGAGAAGTCATTCTTCCCCTGTACTCAGAAGTGGCTAGGCTGCCCCTTGAGTCCCGTTCTGGACCCCTCAATTTAGGAAGGATGTTGAGCTGCTGGAGCGTGTCCAGACAGGGACAAAAAAGCTGGTGAAGGGTCTGGAACACAAGTCCTATGAAGAGTGGCTGAGGGAGCTGGGGGTGTTTAGCCTGGAGAGGAGGAGACTCAGGGGAGACCTTATCACTCTCTACAACTGCCTGAAAGGAGGCTGTAGCCAGGTGGGGGTCGGTCTCTCCTCCCAGACAACCAGTCTGGGACAAGAGGACACAGTCTTAAACTGCCCCAGGAGAGGTTTAGGTTGGACATTAGGAAGTTCTTCACAAAAAGGCTGATGGGCATTGGAATGGGCTGCAGCAAAGTGGTGGAGATACCATTCCTGGAAGTGTTTATGAAAAGACTGAATGTGGCACTTAGTGCCAGTTGACACACGGTGGTGTTCGGTCATAGCTTGGACTTGATTATCTCAAAGGTCCTTTTCAACCTAATTGATTTGTAATTCTGTGATAATATCCTGGGCTTTAAAAACTGTGAAACTTGCATGCTTTCAAGTCTGAATAACAGCTCCTGACATGCTAGATTTTCCTTTACTTCACCCCCTCAAATAATCCTTCAATTGCATGAAATTCTTATCAAAGTTCCTATGCATAGATTAAGTATGAGTCTGAGTCTGTAGATTTTTGCCATGAAGAACTATGAACATATTGTAGCTGCATTTATTATTTTGTCTATTTTGGCTTTATTTACAGAAAAAACTATCTTTTTCTTTGATTTGCATAAAGCGCCAATGGCAATATTTTGTTTTATACTGGTAACCTGCAGTTTAAAAACATGTTGTTTGATTTCCTTAGGAACTGTGGAAGCTGGTGTCTTTTTAAGTCCCAGACAGCAGTAAAATAATATTTTTAATGGTGTTATTTATTTTGACTGAGACATCAAATGATAGAGATATTTTTTTTACATCATTATTAGACTTCTCACAGACAAAAATTATTTTCCTTATATTTGTATAAAGCATTTTTTTTTCTGCTGTAATTGCTAGCTTTCATTGACTCTTCTGTAGTAAGCTCATTTGGCGTTTGTATTATCTCCTACTTTTTGATAAAGATGGCTTTACATAACTATGAAGGATTCAAGATCAGGTGGAAGGTTGTGTTTAAGTAATAAGAATAAATATACATAATGCTGTTTAAGTCACGTGCGTGACAGTGCATATTCTGCTTGTGATTGCACTTCATCTCATGAGACAGGAGTGAAACAAAGTGGATTAACACAATTCACTGGCAAAGCGGGAAAAGGGGAAATCTGGCACAGGGTGGCTGCCCTACCCTGGGCACACAGCCTTGCAGTTCCTCTGCCTGCTACAGGAGGTGAGTCATTGCCTGGAGAGGAATGAGGGGGCAGGCAGGGCATTGTGCGGAAGCACAGAGAGGCTTCTCCTGCAAACCCAGCTAGGAAGTCTCTCCAGATTGCCACCCACTGTGGACATGGCTTGGACAATGTTTCCTTTACTCTCTTTGCTGGCTTATGCACCTAGAGGACACCTGCATGCTAGAGGAGACCTGCATGTTAGTGTCAGTCCATAACTAACTGTTGAAAGGAGACTGACAAAGGTAAGAAGAATCCAAGAGTCCTACCAGTTTTGTACGAGGTCTCTGAGCTGGTCACTGTGGGCTTGCCCTAACCCAGCTCTGCTTCACAGTCTGATGCCACAGACCAGGCCACCCCTATCTAGGCTGCCTTATGCCAGTGATCAAATCGGTCGGGTTGGGTTTAAGCACAAAAGTTGGACTCATTTACAGAGCAGGAGTGATGCACCTCACAGAAGCTGTCAGTGGCAAGTAACAAGCTGGTCACTCAACAACCTTTCCCTTCAGGCAGCAGCAGCAGTATGTGTCACTATGAGTGATGCAAAGCCAGCTCCCTTTGTGCTATAAATTCCCTTTACTTTAGATTTACAGGACCCTGACTGTTCTGGCTCTCTGGTCCAAATGAATAAGACATGCAAGGTCATGTTTTTCCTTTATTTGAAAAAGTTAAGGACCATGAAAACTCAAGTGCTCCTTTTCTGGTTTTAACTGAGCTGATTTAATCTTACTGTCAGATAAAATCCATATGAAACGCTTCTACCTGTACAGTGGTTTAAAACTGAAATTATTCTCTTTGCACCATACTTTCTTCAGCAGAGTTTCAGAGGATTTGATGGATCAGACCACAGCCTTTTATCAGATGACATTTTCTGCATTTGACTTGCCAGCTGATAAATCCCTGCAGTACTTCCTTCAAGAGAAATGAAAGTTGATTGTTCCCCCCGTTGCCTTCTCACAGCCCCCCTTTCCTTCTCCAGAAAAGCAATGTCATCTTGATTGATGAAAGTATCACTTAATCCTCCATCTCTCTAAGATTTGCACAAGCTGTCCCTTTTTAAAACAAATATTGCTAATTTAGCATTTATTGAAGTAGCAGTTCAAACACTACAAAATTCATAAAGCACTAAATTGCAACATCTTTCCTTCTTTAAGAGAATGAAGCTGTGTCAAAAGACTTGGCACTAGATGTATTATGTGCAGTTTAAAGAATGTTTTCTAAATCTTTAGGGAGTGCTATGCTTATAATACACTTTAAATATTTTATTTCATTACAGGAGGGTAGTCCTTTATACTTGCCAGAATGGACTTTTCCACAGAGGAAATAGGGAAACTGATAGTAGATATTCACATGAGGGAATAAGAACAAAACATATTCTATATGTGTAGCAGCAAATTTTAGGATGACAGGGAAAAATGTTTGATACTTAAAATACCAGACACTAGCTACGAGGTATTTAGCCAGATGGAACAGTTACATAAATCTACTGAATTCGGTAGTAAAACTAAACAAGTTTATATCTTATGGTACTGAGTGTTCCCATCCCATATGCAGTCCCATGAAATTAATAGGAGTTTCTCCTATCATTTCAGGCCTTTGAGATGACCTCTTCTGTGATCAATTTGATGGCTTTCGTGAACTGCTTTCTACTCAAAAGCAGCTCTCACACTCTTGTTCTTGCAGGTTTTGCTTCCAGCAGCCTGGTGATATTTAAAATTATTGCGGTAGTGACAACAATTAAATAGAAACATCTGAGAGGTTTCAAGTTATTACAAAACTCTAGTCTCACAGAACCATTTCCTGCTTCCCCAGACATAAACCACTTATTTTTTTGTACACATCTTCAAAGGGAAATGCTGAAACTTATTAAATAAACCATATTATTGCTTTGGATTAATTAGCAGATGGCTTAATGATATGCACTAGTAATTGCTACTGCTTGCGCATATTTGATTATACTTTATTATCATAATTGTGTTTAAAATACATCATAGCCATTGATATTTTGCGTTATGTTTATAATTGGTTAACAATTTCCCCGAGAATTATGAGTTTTGCAGAGATTGCTTTGTTGTTATGTTCTATGTCAAAAGGAATTCTAGGCAGCTTTTTTCGTCCTCGTTAAATAAAGATATATTCAAAAGATAGATTAAGGATAACTATATGCAGTGGCGATAATGATCATTTTGAAGTAGTTTAGTCCATCACACTTTCATAAAATTAGTTCACTTCTTCATGACTGTTTGCAAATGGTAATCATCCTCTTGTCTGACTAGTTTTATTGAAAATGAATATTGCAGTAATGTTATTTTTCAAGTCTTCAGACACAGCCTCAGTGTTCCAAATTGATTCACACTATGAATGAATCTGAGTGCCTAAAAATACTTATATAGTGCTAAGGAAGGATTGGAAAAGATGATCACACTGCATTTCTTACAATAAGTTAATCTGCCTTTGGGTCCAGGATAAATCTATTTTTTTCAGTGATATAAATTGCAACAATTCAATTCAGTAATTCAGTTTTCTGCACACACCCCCCAAAAAAACCCCAAAACCAACAAACAAACAAAAAAATACCCCAGCACTAAACAGTCCAAAAAGGTATATTAAAGGTCTAAGCTCAAGAAGACAAGATTTACAAGAAAGATTTCCATGCTTAATTCATGCCATTGTGCAGCATGAATTGTGCAAAAACAAATGCTATTCTCTAATTTTCTTTAAAATTCTTTTTAAAGCTAACCAAGCAGTGAATAGGAAAAATTAGTCATTTTTTAATCTTTTGAATCTGTTTGACTTTTTTGCAGCTCTTCAAAAAGTTATTAAGGAAAGTTGATGACCATTATGTCACAGGTTTCATTATATCTATTACAAAACAAAAGCAACCAAAGAGTAAGGAAATAGAAAAAAGACATACCAGTCAATTCTGATTAGAAAAACAAGGAGGTTAAGTACTGTGTGTCTAAATAACTCAGTGATCCATAAAATTGAATGAACATGAAAAATAAAATGTAAACTCTTCGTGTCACATGTTTTGATTTCTACCATGAAGCAGAAGGCCAAAACCAACAAATTATTTGGACTTTCTGTTACTTTCTTATTGACAAACAGGCATCATAACCAATGCAAAAAAACTTACAGCTCTCCCCTGTGTGTGAGCCTGGGTGTGGACAAGGTGTATGATTGGAAAATCCCTTGAATTTCAGAGGCAGAGGACAAATGTCTCTGGTTTAAAAAAACATGTCTCAGCTTTACAGTAATGACTAATGAGTACTGTGGTTCTACATCGTTGTTCATCACTGCCAGGCTGTTTCCCCAGCCACGTAGAGATCATCATCCCCAAAGTGTCCAATTCACAAATATCTGTAAGCCCATTCCAGGATTTCTGTGGCAGGTAAGGTATGTGCCCATGTAGCTTATTTCAATTTTGAAATAAATTAATTTGGATTTAACACTTTAAAGCACATACTGTCTCTCAGAGTCATTCAACTTTGGAAAAAAATTCTCTGTTTACTTATAGAAATTAAGAGGATCATTTGTTTTCTTTGTTTTTCCTCATCCATACACTTTTACTCAGGCAATATGCTGTTTGCTTTCTCTTATCTGTTTTCCAGCGACAAATAACGGATAATATAAGCCACAAAAATGGAAATACTCTCTAACATATATTCACAGATTAGGCTGCAGCTTTCACTGAATTGTTCTTGTATCTCAAAGCCTACCTTTTATTCAGCTATATAATGCATAAAACAACCTATGAGGGAACAGAAGGTCCCTGATGTTTCCAGCAACTCATAAATCCATATTTAGCTATGGAAATTTGTTCCGGAAGTGCTGAACACCTCTGGTTTTCTCTAAAGCCCCTGTAACAAAATATAATCAGACTGAGAATAGTGTCAAGGAGATTTAGATGCATCAGTTTTGAGAAACACCTTTGAAAATGGCAACCACAAGTTCTAATAGTTCTATACAGTAACCGTGTAATCATCCAAAAAAAAAGCCATTAATATGCAATTGTCATATCCCTTGTAACTAAGATTTTGTATCACTCCTGTTGCATACAGAAGACTTTTTGTTGCTGAAGTTTCTATGGGAATAACATCTGAGGCATCATCAGTGCAAAGAAATGGCAAGAGCCATCCGTCTTAGATCAAAAATTAAATCCCAATCTGAAGCAACTCTAAGAATATTCTCCTTCTTCTAAGAAAAATAGCGGACAGATATTTAAAATATTTTAAGGAATGCCTCTGAAATCTCATAACAGGATTTGATCACTTGCTTTCACTTTTTATTACTGTCCACTTAGTAACTGTCCTTGAGGAGGAGGGCTCTGCAGAGTGCCCTACTTTGAATAACCCCACATCCCAGTAAAATTTAACATAGGTTAAGCGAGCAGAGCTGTATATTGATGCAGAGCAGCACTTCTCACGCAAAAGTCTATAAAATTGTGTGGCAAAACTGGTGGCCTAAAGGGCCATCAGAGAAACTTTATCTAAGGAAGCTGCTCAAGTCTACCCCTTTAACCAGCCAGACCATCCAAGCCAAACACAGGAATAATCAAGAGCAGGCAGGCTTTTTTTTCCCAATGTATCTCTGTTTTCCTTTGCTCACTTAGGTGATTGCCATTCATGGTTCTCATTTTAAATTATAACAATATATTTTATATGACATTTATAATCCAGAGTTAGAAAAATGTTGTTTTGATTTGAATGGGTCATTCTCAAACTGTAACTAAACTACTTCATAGCATGCATCATTTAATAGATCATATAAATAATGCAGGTGGCCTTTGGGGGAAAAATTATAGCAGGCAATAATTATTTTGTCTGGTGTGGTTCACTTCCAATCTTAGATTTCACTGCCATTAATTAAACGACTTTGCTGGTCAAAGTGTTATCAAAATTACACGTACAATTTCCATCCGCTGGCAGTGTAAACTCTCTTAAGAAGTGATTGGAACTGGACACTAAAAGGAATGATTGTCATGGCTCAACTTAATTTAAAATACATATTATGATTTAATTTCTTACAGCAAGCTTGAGTGGGTCTATTAGGAGTAAACAGGTCTCTATAAATGGTATGAATGAGGGGGTGGAGAACATCTGTTTTCAGGCTTTCCTATCCTGATTTTTCTCTGTTGCCTGGAGGCACAACTAAGCGGAAGAGTGTTGCAGTTTTAGCCTAATTTTTTTCCATATGCTGGGTAAGTGGATTGGCAACTGGGCAGCTCTTAGTGCCTGGGTGGTTTGAGCTGCAGTAGCTGTGTTTTCACTAGCAAGTAGTGTGGCCTCCCAGAAACACATCAGGAAAGCCAGATGGATTTGGTGTAGAGGACCTGAAGACAACACTGTACAAATCTGGGTGCTTAAATTTTGGACAATCTCTAGTCTCACTTGTGTTTCAAAGGCACCCATCTTTAGGAGTTTGTGCAATGAATGCACTCCTTGAGTACATCTTTCCATTTTGTTTTATCCAAAAAGACAATGCTACTCTGCATGCTCCAAGATGATGCTGCAGCGCAAACCAGTGCCTGGGACAAGAGATGAACAAGGGATTCGCTTCAACTGATGTGAACAGAAACATTAACTCATACGCATGTAGTTACTCCAGGGATAAACCATTTGTCAAAGCTAAATGGCCAAAAAAACCCATTTTCTAGCCATTTGTACTGCTTGTCAGTCTGCCTCTTCTACACAGCGACATTAAACCACTGCCAATTTTACACAAATAGGAAGGTGTTGCATTTCCAGCTGAACAGAGAGCACAGTCCTGAAGCTGGGGCCCTTCTCAAGTGACAGCAGCCAGCAGCCAGCTCTTCCTCACTCAATGACTGCTGGGTTCCATACTTACTAGCCAAGATCCTGATTTTGTTCACCTAACCTATTCTCTTGAACACAATTAAGTGTCTTTAAACAGAAAATGGTGGATTATTTAGAATAACTTTTCTTCTACACAAGCAATCCAAGGATGTTATCTCTTTTGAATGTACAGACCAAATTTTCTGTCTTGTGTGCTATAAAAGGCTTTCATTTTTAAAGGACTTTGTATGGGATACTGTTGTCCATTCTTGCTCAGCTGAAATGACTTGTTTTATAAACGTCGTGTGTACACAAAGGTCAGCAGTAACCTCAAGTAATAGCCTTTAAAACCTGGAGGGTGCAGAATGTTTTCAAAATTTAAGACGGACTTGCTCTAGAACTGAGATTTTATTAAGTGCTGATCTTTCCTAGAGTGGAGGTAGCTAACTTAGTGACCATGGTTGCACTTACTTCCCCTACCCCCTATGTGTTATTCTACATTGATCTTAAATAATTTCCCAGGCCTAAATTGGGGTGATTTGCCAGGTATTTGGCAAAATCACAAGCATTTGACTTTTTTAGGAACTCAAGTCATCACAATGTCACCATTTCTCTTCTTCCTCAGTCAGTTATAAACATAGACTGGGTAAATTTGCACCCACGACAAGTTTCGACATTTCATTGTTTTTTCCTTTTCCCAGTCTTGTCTTTTTCTTTCCTCAGGGGAGGTACTATTTTTCTTCCTGATAAAGAATAGAGTGGAAACTAATGATTCACACCTTATTTCTTCTGCCCTCTGTGATCCAAAGAGTCTCATTACTTAGGAAGAAAGTGAGATCGAAATCTCACACACCAGCAAAGTAAAAGATAGCATTTCTGTGATTTGAGCAACATGAGTCAATGGAGTGTCTCGTACTTTTCTGCAGAATTCTTACTTTCTCTACACAACCTAAGTAATACACTAGCTAAAATACACAGTTGAATATTGCCTATAAACCCAATAGAGATGTGCATTACACTATTTAAGGAGTTGACAGCATTTGACATTGTGTACAAAGTTTCCTTGAAGGAATGAACTAAGTTTCAACACTTAGGTAATCAGTAGTGATTTGAAAAACAACATGTGTGTCTGATTTTTTTTAATATGGCCTTTTTCAAATTGTGATGGTTACAGCAATTGACATTCCCTGACTGCTCTGAGATTAATTGCAGACAGTCTCCAAAACATCAGGTCTAAGAGAGCAGTGAGAGATGGATGTTCTCTGTGAGAAGGGAGGAGGAGACAAAGGGCGACTGAAATGGGGTAATGGGCTGTGGACAGCCTGGGGGAGCCATGGAAGGGATGAGCAGGGACAGTCAGGACCAGTGGTGTCCTCAGGGCACTGATATCTGGTCAGTGATCTAGATGATCCAAAGACAATGCAAATTTTAGGATTTGTTGTAAGTAATAGCAAAGGAGAAAAATACTGTTACGGTGTTTCACACTGCCTGCATGGTGCTCCCACACCCCAAATGGCACATGTGCAGTCTTGCTTCACTGCTGGGAGGTGCCCTGGAGCTGCAGAGGACAATACGTGCACAACAGGCATGATCAGAGGAATGAGGCAGCTTCTAATATGAGGACAAACTAGGCAAGATAGTTCTTTATCTGGAAAAAGATATGACTATGAGTGAAATTCACAGTGACAGAGGTCTATAAAATTAAAAACTTGCAGAATTCACAAAACAAGAACCAATGGAGAGTTTATGACTCACAAGGCAGCAAGGTTACAACAAAGAATTTTGTTTTCACAGTGTGTGAAGAGAATGCTGTGGAAATCATTGCCACAGGATATTTGAGAGAACAATAAAGTAAGTGAGTCTTAAAAGAGATTAGTCAAATTCAAAATGGATCATGTAACCAGGGCCCTGCTGAACATGAGTTACAATCTTTGTCTCTAGACCCTAAACTATCACCTGCTGTAAGGCTTATACCTGTCATTTCCATCATATCGCATACAGTTGGACACCTTCAGGGAAAAGGCACAGGTTAGTTTGGTTCAGCCTGACAGCTTTTATTTTCTCACATCTCTTTGATGAATAGAGATTCAGATCCTCCTCTTTGATCTTATGTCTCATCAGTGTCTCAGATTCTCAAGTCCTATTGTGGACAACTGAGAGCTCAAAACAAGTCATGTTCTGTTAGAGGCTTTGTCTTCAGAAACTATGTGTATATCAGAAAGGTCTGGCACAGAACAAACTTCAGCATAAACTTGATTAAAAACTACCTCCAGAGTCTGTAGAAGGAGTTGGTTTTCTGACATCTCTTCCTATATCATTATTCAGAAAGATATGTAGGTATGTATATATGTAGTCAAGGGTAATAAATCAGCCACATTTGGAGTACCAAGCCCCTGAGCTTTTTTTAAGTTAATCCCTCTGCAAATAAATCTCCTAGTAAGTTAGACCAGCTCCAGAAAAAAAGCCTGTTTCAGCCAAGTGGCAAGACTTACAATCTGCATATATGACTGAATTCGTGCTGTCAAACATCTATTATGTGGAACATTGCTCTCAAGCCAAGCAGCATGCAGACATGTTAATTATTCTTCTTGTTCATCCTTCCCTCAAGCAATGTTTTAATGAAAGCCTCAGGCAACCCCTGACTTTCTAAACACCTTACTGACTAGATACTGTATTCTTCTAATGTTCAAAAATGAGGGGAGAAAAAAACCCTACTTTTCTTTTGTCTCTGTACACAGTCATCTTCTCTTGTCAGATTCAGAGCAGTGGAAGCACAGACTCTCTGCCCCCTGCAAGCAGCCCTGAACCACACAATTACATCAGTCTCATAGCCAATGCAGCAGGATTTGTCTCTAGTTTACTTTCTTCTCTACTCACAAAGCAGGGTCGTATGATCTGAGCAGCTCCTTCAGATAGCCAACATGTCTGTACTTTCTTACACTCACACCCAAAGAAGTGGGCAATATTGGGCAACTTAAATTTCCTCCTCCGCCTCAGTTTCTTCCCCCATGGAATAGCAGATAGTAAAACTTATCTGTATGGAGAAGGAGAGAAAAAAGATTAGGTTCAGAGATAAGGTGTGATATATTTGAGCTGTCAGGTATTTTAGTACCAATAGCCATGAGAAATGCAGTTTGGTTTGCTGCTGACATTTCTGTTTTATCTTCCTCAGAGACTTTTATATGCTTTTCCTTTTTTTGATTTTTTTTTTAACACATTATTCCCTTTTGTAATTTATTTCTCTTTAAGCTGGTTTAGTTATGCAAGAAAATCTGGAGTACAAGGTACTGTACATAAATTCTGGGAAATACTCATTCCATCTCATTTGGTCTTTATTTTCAGTAGGGCTCCAATCACCATCACTGTTCTCTTTGCAAGTAATTTAATGGTTGAGTTCCTTTTCATAAGGGTCCTCATTGTCAAGTAAGTTCTTCAATTAATTCCTTGTTGACCTCCCAGTTCAACTATATTTGCAATGTAAACAGGTAAATTCATTTGCATCATTTAATGGGGGCGGGATATACATGTAGAGCTTGTCTGGAAGGTGCCATTTTGCTTTTTTAAGCAACTCTGTTCTACAAAGAGAAGAAAATTGTGTGTCAGGCGCTGTCCTGGACTCTGTGTGGGAAGAGAGAAACATCCAGTCCTATCCTACAGTGCTGAATTTATCTGAGAGGAATTTCAGCACACGGTGCTAGGCAATAGCCTAAAGTGTAATGTCAGACAGTTGGATCAAAATTCAAGACTACAGTGCATCAGCCTGACAAATGCAGAAAAACTTCATCTTCCTTGAACTGGAGGAAAGCCAATTATCTCTTAAAGTGATCTCCTTCCAGAGCTGCCCCTCTAAAGACACTGTTCCTCTGTCTTGCATCTGTCCTCATTGCCCCTGGTGGTGGCACTGGACTATCAGAGTCAAAAGATTGCTCAAAGATTACTCTTTCCAGTTTGTTGGGCCCCTGCCATCCCCTGCCCTGCACACTGGTGTGACATGAGCCATTTGGATTCGGCTGCGGAGCGTGTGAGAAGTTCACATTCCTCTCCTTGGGGTTTTCAGGTGCTCTTCCCAGGCACTTACCCTGCTATGAATCTGCTCTCAATGCCATTGCTCTAGACCCAGATTTTGGGAAAACCTTTCAGCACTGAGGTACAGTGCTCCTGCATATGACCGGAAAAAGTAACTCCAGTCAATGCCAGTGGTGAAAATAGACCATCCTTCCTGTGACCTCTTTATTGTAGTGAGATGAGTATAACCTTTAGAAGCATCACAGTTGCTGTATAAAGTATGCATAAAGAAAAGAGCTTTGTTCTTATGTTTAAGAAATCTAACTTCATAAATTTCAGTCCCTTTAAATATATAGACACATACACCAGAAAAACATTTTCTAAATGTCACGGCAGCACTACTTCTTTTGAAAGATGATGCATGTATCTTGTTCTGTAAAGGAAAGAGTGAGGAGGAAGCTGACAACTCATTACTCTTGTGCAATAAAAAAGGAATGCTATATTACTTGAGTGTGTGAGGTATTTTTAAACTTAAATATAATAGTTCACATTTTATGGCATCACTCTCAAGTCAAAGTGAACAGTGACAAGATTCTTGAACTTGAGTGAAAAATAAAATCCTGTGATGCTCTTATCAGAAGCTTCTTCGCACCTCCACAGGCTATTGCCATCCCAAGGCTTGTAAGGACTAAACCAGGTAGGATTGGAGAGGAATAACTTTGGTTTGGACTTGACTGTTGTGTGAATTCCTTTCAGCACTTATAAAGTTGCTTTGACAAATTCCCCGTATTTCATCTCCTAAACTCATAACTGAATGTTCATTCCATGAAATATCAGGCAATGTCACAGTACTGATTCCCCTTGGCTTGAATTTAGCACACCATGATGAGATCCAAACAGCTCTGCTTCTGTGTAAATGAATGAGATTCATTGGCCTCATTGAGATGGAAACAGACTCCATCTTGTAAGCAAGTGAAACACATGGATGAATTCAGGAGGAAGAGACCTTTTTCCTATCATCTCTTCTTGTTGACCCGTTCCTAAGCAGAGCAATTTGTGAACGTGCATTCAGCTCAGACTTGTAAGCCAAAATTTTTGTCCCACCAGTCCTTTTTCCAAGCAGATTGGAGGGCGAAAGGGTGAAATGCTGCTTTTCTTCACCCACAAGACTCTTGTGGTAAAGGGTAAGTTTATTCCCCACAATACAAATCTTAGTAGTTTTTGCAAATGAGACAACCTTTATGTGGTGCTTTGATACTGCATTTTTGCAGCTGATTTACAAGTTACTTCCTAGAGATAATTTTCATGGAGAGTCAGTATTCAATTTTAAAATTATTTCACTGGCGCTGCTAATGCAGGAAACCGTCCCTGTCTTGCTCACTGCACTGAAGCGCATCCCATCATAAAAGATGTACAAGTTTAAGTAGGATCTCTGAAAGCAAGCATTTTGACAGACATTCCCCGCCCCTTTCCTAAACCTCTCCGTGTACTTGTACAAGAACGGAGCCAGAAAATTGTTATTCCTAGACAGCTGCTCAGCAAAGCCTCCATGAAGTTAAGAGAGCTTTTCAGACTGATTGCAACTGACATATGAGGTCCCCTCCCATGAGCTGAGACAGACAATCATTTCATTTGAATTTCCTTTCCAAATGGCCTGAAGTGCTCCCATTAGCTACTAGGAAGCTAAAATGCTTCTTAGTCTCTGATTTTGGGATTTCTTTTTTCTTTCACATACACACCCTACTTAAAAATTATGGAGTTTGGAACAGAATTGCTCTGCAAGAAATCGCCCACCTGTGGTGATAACTTCTGTTATGCACACATGTTTAGGGTAGGATTTCCTCCATTTAGGTTCCTGTCTTGTGAGGATACTGATCTTTTTTTTCCTCAGCCTTCCTGTTTTATTCTTAGACCAGATACATCTCTGTGGCATTTCATTGCCTGAACATTATTTATCCATAACTGGACAGCAGCCAGGTTGCCATTCCCCTCTGAGTAAATAACTTAAGATTTAATAAAAATGTGCATTACAACAGGAACCAGCTCAGGAAAAAAATTTTCAAAGATATAATAAAAAATATTTTCTTTGAAACAGAAACCTACAGCAAAAATGGCCATATTAATTTTGAACTTTCAGATCCAAAACTAAATAAAAATTCTATTTGTTTTATGTCTTGGGATCATTTGTGGAATTAAAAAGAGTACCTTCTAAGATAAACATTCAAGGGCTTAAGATGATGATGATTCTTCTGAGATTTTATTTCACATTTGTTTTCATATGATCTGATGGACTGAATTCGCCTGCTGATGTCTGAAGAGAGTTACTTATGCTCTCTGGTGCATCTTCCCACTCAAAAAAAACCGGAAGAGATCTTCTTCTCTTTCTCAAAAAAAGGACTCAGAGACCCCTGCATAATGTGAACTGAAGCACAATCAGTGGAGAACAATGGGAGATTTTGCATCCAAGGAGCCCATCTGATGTGACCAAAACCACTAACAGAGGTGGACCCAAGGGAGAGTAGGATCTCTCAAAGCAGTATTTCCCGTGGTGTTCTCATACTCTCATTTTACTCAGTGTAAGACTTTAATGACTCAAAACCGTATTGTGAATTCAGGAGGTTTAGCATTAAAGAACAATGAACAGCTATTTGGAACAACTATTTGAAAGAAGATGCTGGACTGAAGAATTACATGATATGTATACTTCTAAGACACATATGAGACAGTGAACATCGAGGCTAGATGGCAGGGGGTTTTGCTTTGTTGATTTTTGCTTTGCCTGGTACCGTACACTGAAGGATAAAAAATAATGAATTGGAGACTATGTACAAAATGGTCTATCATACCTTTTTGTTTCTAATTTTGCGGGGAACTTCTCTGAGGACTAAAATTTTGGTATTTGGTTTTTTGTTTTCTTTTAGTTCCACTAACAGCCACAGTGTTATCCTGGTTACAATCATACATAAGTTTAGTTATATGTCATAGGAATATTCAGGCATGAGCAGATATCCCATTGATGCACTGAGGTGGTGGAACAAAGCTGTAGAAACAGAAAGTTCAGCAGCTGCCTTCTGCTCATGGGTTGGTTTCATACGGAGATAAAGCAAAATTTTCTTAATAACTTCAGATTCAGCTCCTGTGTTTTTGTCACACTCTTTCAGGTGTGACAGTATTTAAAGGTCATAACTCTCTTGCAAAGGGGAGATTTTTTGATGCCTTTTTCCTTTAGCTGATTCTAAGCCCATCTCAGACCTCATAATGTTTAGAGAGATGAGACGGTGCGTGATAAGACAGAAAAACAAAGCTGCTATTTTTAAGATTTCAGCTCAGAGCAAGTTGCCTCCTTGAACAAGATTATCCTCTCCTGAGATCTTTAAAAAACACAGAGTAAAATACTTACATTTTAAGTTTTAAGTAGCTTCATCACTTTTCTACCATATTTTTCAGGACTTCAGAAGATATTTATTTCTCATATCTTTCACACATTTCCCACTGCCTTCAGTTTCTAGACTGTAGAGAGAAATAGAAGAAAAAGCAGAAGCATAGCCCTAACCCTTGCCTTAAACCTAGTCGGACCCTGAAATTAGGCATGAGGCTGAAGCGAGGCGCAAGCATGCAGAAAGAAGAGCATACATCCAGTTAGGGGAAGTGCTGCCCTCCAGAAGAGATGCCTTTGACAGTGTCAGTGTCCCTGGAGTTCTGGGATTTGTGGTTTTCTAAACTGTAACCCTACTCGTAACCCTGACCCTAACACTAACCGTAGGCAGAGCCAGAAATAAAACCTTGGCTTGAAGAGAGTCACAAAAAAAAAGAAGAGCAGGGTGCAAGGTTGTGGCACTGCCGCACTCTGCAAGGGATACCTTTGGCTGTACCAGTGTCCACGGACATCTGGACATTGTAGTTTTCTGAACCCTAACCATAGGTATAACACTAACCATAACCAAAGGCTTAGCCCTAGGCAGAGCCTGAAATAAGGCATGAGGGTGAGGCAAGTCTCAAACACAAAGAAGAGAGAGCATCCAGTTTGGGGCAGGGCCACGCTCCCTAAGAGATGCCTTTGTCACTGTAAGTGTCCCTGGAGCTCTGGGTTCTGTGGATTTTGAATCCTAAACCTATGTGTAATCCAAGCCCTAAGCCGAGGCGTAACCCTAGACGGAGCCGGCAATTAGGCATGAGAATGAAGCGAGTGCAAATCAGAAAGCCGAGTAGGCATCCAGTTTCAGACAGTTCCGCGCTCCCCAAGGGATGCCTTTGGCATTGTCAGTGTCCCTGGAGCTGTGGGCTTTCTGGTTTTCTAAACCCTAACCCAAGGCCTAGCTCTAACCCTAGCCTTAATTGTAGGAAAATCCTGAAATTAGGCATGAGGTTGAGGAGAGTCCCAGGCAGAAAGAAGAGCAGAGAGCAAGGTTGTGGCAGTCCTCAGCTCCCCTTGGAATACTGATGGCACTGTCAGTGTCCCTGGAGCTCTGGGCGCTGTGCTTTCCTGAAACCAGACCGCAGGCAGAGCCCTAACCCTAAACCTAGGATTAACCCTAGGCAGAGACTGAAACTAGGCATAAGGCTGAGGCGACTCTCAAACAGAAAGAAGAGAGAGAATACATTTTAGCACAGCGCCGCGCACCCCACGGGATGCCTTGGCAGTGTAAGTATCCCTGGAGCTGTGTGCTTTGTGGTTTTGTGAACCCTAACCCTAGGCGTAACACTAAGCGTAACAAAAGGCTTAAACCTAGGCAGAGCCTGAAAGAAGGAAGGCAGCTAAGGAGAGTCCCAAACCAAAATTAAGTGCGGGAATCAAGATTGCAGCAGTGCCACGCACCCGAAAGGGATGATTTTGACAGTGTAAGTGTCCCTGGAGCTCTGGGCTTTGTGGTTTTCTAAACCCTAAAACTAAGTGTAACACTAACAGTAACTCTAATCCTAGGCAGAGCCAGAAATATATCATTGCGCTGAGGCGAGTTCAAAGCAGAAAGGCCAGCAGGGACCAAGGTTGTGGTAGCGCAGCACTCCCCAACGGATGCCTTTGCAGTGTCAGTGTCCCTGGAGCGCTAGGCTTTGCGGTTTTCTAAACTCTAACCCTAGACGTAACCCTAACCCTAAGCCTAGGTTTAACCCTAGGCGAAGCCTGAAATAAGGCATGAGGCTGAGGTGAATCCCAAATCAAAAGAAGAGAGAGCTTCCAGTCTGGGCCAGTTCCGGGCTCCGTAAGGCATGCCTCTGCCATCATAAGTGTCCCTGGAGCTCTGGGCTTTGCGGTTTTCTGAACGCTAACCCTAGGCGTAACCCTAACCATAGGATTAAACCTAGGCCGAGCCTGAAATTAGGCATGAGGCTGAGGAGAGTCGCAGGCAGAAAGAAGAGCTGAGAGAAAGGTTGTGGCAGTTCTGCGCTCCCCATGGGATGCCTTTGGCAGTGTCATTGTCCCTGGAGCTCTGGGCTCTGTGGTTTTCTGAACCCTAACCCTAGGTGTAACCCTAACCCTAAGCCTAGGACTAATCTTTGGCAGAGCCTTAATAAAGGCATGAGGTTGAGGTAAGTACCAGGCAGAAAGAAGAGCAGGGAGCAATGTTCTGGCAGGTCCACGCTCCCAAAGGCATGCCTTTGGCATAGTCAGTGTCCCTGGAGCTCTGGGCTTTGTGGTTTTCTGAACCCTAACCCTAGGCGTTACCCTAACCCTAAACCCAGGATTAACCCTAGGCCGAGCCTGAAATAAGGCATGAGGGTGAGGTGATTTCCAAATCGAAAAAAGGGCGGCCAGCCTGTTTGGGGCAGTTCCATGCTCCCTAAGGCATGCTGAGAGGGACCAATTTATGTATGCCTCTTCATATGTCACATATGAGGTGAAGAAAATTCCTGTAAAAATCTGTGTGTTGCCCTGTCCCTCGGGAAGCTTCACCTGGCAGCCAATCAGGGCAGAGGAAACTTCCGTTATTGGACTGTGAGCAGCCCCCTTGCCATCCTCCACGCTTGCCGGGAAAGGCAAGTACCCAGATGCCCACGAAAGACGCCCACCAAAAACTGGCCTACGAAGCCAAGTTGGGGGAGGAGTTTAGGGACACATAAAAGCAGCTAGCTGCAACACCATGTGGCCACTCTTGTTTTGGGTTTCCTGGAGGGGCCAGGGTCAACTTGGCCCTTCTTTCCCCCCCTACGTCGCCTTTTCCTCCTTGTGGTCCTGCACCCTTGCCTGTGCATGCCTGCCTTGCTTCGCTGTTTCCACGGTCAGTTTGCCGGTGTAGAGACCTCGCGCCCTGCAGCCGCTGCCTGTAGCACGAGTTCGCAGCCCGCGAACCAGCCTGTCGCTGTCGTTTGTAGCCAGCCGTGACTGCAGCCGTGTTCCCCGCGTTGCCTGCAGCAACGAGCCCGGAGCATGAGCCCATGACACCCAGCTTGCAGCTGCCGCCGCCAGCAGCCATCGCTCCAAAACTCTGGGAACCTGCAGCTGCTCCAGGAGCGTGCCCGTGGCCACAGCAGCCTGTTCCTCAGTGATAGGAAAATCACGCAGCCCGCCGCTGCCTGCAAATCGCGCCCAGCTTGCCACGGAAACTACGCAAACGCACCGCATTTCTCAACACACACGCTCCTCCTGCCAAACCAACGCTGACAGATAGCCGGGGTGGTAACACTGTCCTCCTGTCTTCTGTTTCTCTCCCACTCTCTCTCTTTTCTCCCTCGCTGCTCCTTTTTCCTGTCCTCTCGCCCTTTAAAAGGAAAACATAGGGTTTTGGTTGGTTGGTTGT
>VWZT01016883.1:0-43996 GCA_013397055.1 Pachycephala philippinensis
CAGCTGTAATTTTGACAGGGGGAGCCAATTTGAACTTCTGTAATCCTCAACCCCAGACACCTCCAACGCCTGAAACTGTGTGTGTTTTTTTTCCAAAGGTTTTTCAGCTGTGCTCTTGAGAAAGTCATTCCATCCAAAGAAAGGGGGGGGGCGAGGGGGGGAGAAAAAAACATCTGTCTGACTTTGTCCGGGAGATTGTTTCTATAGCTGTAACATTTTGAAAAGCAGGGGGAAAAAAAGTTATTTTTCCAAGCCTGACTACCCATATTTTTCATTTTTTATATCCTCCTCTGTGATGGACATCATTTCCTGCCCCTCCTTTCTTTCAACCACTGTTGAAAAAAAAAATAAAAAGAAGGGGAAAAATAAACCCAAGAAACTGATTGAAACTTGACTTAGAATTGCACAATGATCTTAAATTTTCCCAAGACTTATATTTTGGGAAGGAGCTGTTTTATGAATGGATATAAGGCTGACACATGAAACGCGTGGGATCTGTCTGAGTGCCTTGTCTGGGTCAGCTGTGACATCTGGCTCTTATGAATCTGGCGTATTGTGACTCACTAATACACAAATAGTAATCCTTGATAGTATCCACTTGTGATGCTTTGCGGGTGTTGTCACAAACAACATCGAATGCCAGAGAAGGGCCTTAATTCTGGCCTCCACCGCAGCCCCAGGCTGAGACGGCTGTGTGGGTTAAGTGCTGGGTGGGGTATCAGCAGGCTCACCCCATTCCCGCAGCGGCCTGGTGGCTCCCTGTGGTGCTGCTGGGCATGTGGGTGATCTCAACTCCCCAGTCATAGAATGACAGTCTCATAGAACATACTGAGTGGGAAGGAATCCATCAGGATCACCAAGTCCAGCTCTTTGCCCTGCACAGGATAGCCCAAAAAATACACTATGTGTCTGAGAGATTCATTCCATAATAAGCAAGTACACCTTAATGACTGAAGAAGATTCAGTCTGTGTGTTTCCCTTCATGCTTGCTACAGGGAAGAGCCTGCACTGGTGCATGTCTGGTAGGTGCTGCTGTTGATGGAGAGCACAGTTTGTGGTACTGATGTTCGTTGTTGCCAAGGCTGTAAGGACAGAAAACCAACATCCATCAGCTGTAATGAGGTTTGGTATCAAAGGGAATTTTGTACCAAGACCTTGATCTGTGTGTGGTATTGCTGCAACATGGTCAGAGTCATGGTAGGGGAAAGTGCGCAGATTAACATACCCCTCCTGATGCCTGTGAAATTGCCTAGACCAACTTAAAGAATTTCTTATGGTGTGATAAGGCGCTCAATGTTGTGACATAGTTCAGGATAAAACACATCCAGAAATGCAGGAGTGAGTTGACGAGAGGAGAGTTCACCTCATTTAACAGCAGCTTTTTTTTCTAACTTGTTCCTGAAACTAAGGGACTCATGAATTCAGGGCAGTTCAAAAGGTGAGGCAAAAGCATGTATAAAGTCTGGCTTGTGTTTCCTGCACCTCTTCTAGCTGGAGAGACTCTTTAGGATGGGCTAGGTGCGAACTCCGGTCTTATAGCTTTGTCTGTTTGGCTGTGGAAAGCTTGATAACTGGTTTTCTGAAGTGCTGTGTAACTAATTGATTAATTTTTAAATTTTGCTGTCTTGAAGGGGGGCTAACTAAATACAGAGCAGTGACCATGGTGAGGGCAAGTGGCGATGTGCCAAGAGACTATGATAACCCTGTCTCCTTCTGGATGACACGAATATCATGTACAAGCTCAGAGGATAGGCACAACAAGATCATTTAATCCCTAGTGGCAGAGAAATAGGGATGAGCATTACCTCTACTTTTACATAGGGATGAATTTCAAGAAGTTAGGATTAAGGATCAGTGGTGTCAGGTCCTGCCTTCCCACATCTATTGTGGGAGTAATATATGCATTATGAAGTCAGACATCCTAATTTTTTTTGGTATTTTAGTGTCACAGCTTGTGCTCACCCATCTGTCACCCTGAACATTGATCTGAACTTGTGGAAGATGAGGAATTCTGGCCCACTCTGGAGACTGCAGCACCATACTTTAATGGCCCCAAGTGTAATCCCAGATCCTACTGGGTTCCTCAGAGGCTGTGTTTTCATTCTCTCCTTAGTGGTGACCTGAACCTACATAAAAACCTGAGGTCTGTGGGGAGCTCTGAGCTCCACATAGCTGCCTGGAGCCCCCATATCCTCTCCTTCCCTCACTCCTCCAGTACACTGTGAGGTAAAGGAGTCAGCTGTGTTGCAACAGTGAATATTTTTTCTGTCATTTTTGTTGTAGCTAGTGAGGATTATTTGTGGATTATAGCTACCTGGGGAAAACTCTGCTCTAAGTCATTTTTATATGAGGAGGGATAGGCAGTTGGGGGTTTTTTGCCTTTGGCTAGAGTTCACACATTGTCTCTGTAAAGTTTTAGAGTGGAGAGAAGGCAGTGATTTATTAGTGGTTTTGTATTATAGCACTACCTAAGATGCCTAGTGATAGGTGAAGGCTCCTGCAGCCCTGCATGTTAATTGTGCTAAGCAGCCTTCAGACACATAACAACATGCAGCACTGAAAAACTGATCGTTCAAATGCAAGACAAGTCATGTGCTTCAATGGGATGAGTGATAAATTTTGAAACAGGAGAAGAAATGAGTTTCAGAAGCTTTTTTGTTGTTGTTTTGTTTCCTTGAAATTTCCCCACACATGAACAAAAGCAATCTAGAAGAGCCAAGAAACCTGTAATGGATGAAATGTTTTACACATATGTGATGGAAAACTCTACTCTGTTAAGTCAAAAAGCAGCTTCTGAAAAACTTAATGTGGCTAGAAAGTCACAGGTGCCTGACCCTTCTGGCCCTGTTACCTCACTGCTGCATATGCTTGGACTTCTTTCACCACTTTTTCAAACCTGCCATATGGGGAGATCATATTCTGCTAACCCGAATCTTCCAGAATGCTTTGCAGGACCTTGTGCCAGAGAAGATTCCCCACATCTCACCCTTTTATCCTCACACAGGAGCATTAGCAAACTAAATAGCTCTCATTTCAACTTCCTCCCAGCCCCACGTTTTTGGCTCATGGATCATATCTCTTTTCAGCAGCTGTTTTTCAGCTGACATTTAAACTAAGTTCATATCCTTAAGGTTGATTTTGAATGTTTCCTTGGGAAGAAAAAAAAAAAAAGAACCTGCATACACGCGTATACAGACACACATCCTTACCATATGAATTCTTTGTTGAACCCAAATAATTCTGAGTACTCAGTAATATCTGCTTCTGAAGACTGCTGGCATCTCAAGCTCATCTTTATGGTGGGTAACCAACTGTTTGCCAGAGCAATACCTAGCTCAAGGGGCCAAAAATGGGCTGTACATGAAGCTTTTGCACCTCTAAGATGCTGGTTCAAATCCAGCTCAGGTCTGTTGCGATTGTAAAAGTTTACTACCATGTGATAGCTGTTTGGTGGTCCTCAACCAGCAAACAGGTGTCCAGCTCATAAAAGGGAGCAGAGGAAGAGCTCTGTGGTTACTGCACTGGGCTGAAGCACCAGATTTCTTGGTCTCCTTCCCAGGTCTGCCACAGATTGTATAGCCATAGGCAAGTCCTCTGTAAATGGTGATAATATCCAGGCTCCTCACAGGAACATTGTGAGGATATGTTCATTAATGTCACTGAGATGCTCAAAAGCATTGCGAATGAGGAGCTTGGTAGAACTAGAAAAGCAGCTATTGTGTATTGGCAATGCCAGGAAGAGGCCGTGAGATGGATGGGTGTAATAAACGGTCTGCAAATGAGCTGCATGCTCATAAATGACCTGTACACTCTCAGTGCCTGGACATAACATCTCTAAATGGGAGATGAATTATTACCCCTGTATGACTTTTCCCATAGATATACAAATAGAAAAGTGATGGTAGAGGTTATGTGCATTTTTTAAAAGGAGGTAATGCTTGGTACAATTACTCTGAGTCCCCTGGCCAGCTGTAAGCAGAATGTATCAGCGTTCAACCCTGTCATTTTGGTATACTTCTGCAAATGACAGTCTGGGCTGCTGCTTGGTCCTCTGTAAGGAGTAAGCTTCAGTGTTGTGGTTGACAGGGTACCCAAGGTGCTACCTGGAGAAGGTCTTGCTCCATGTTTTTTGGACCAAACCTTTGCTTTCACCCCTGCTCTGCATAAGGAGAAGTAGAATGGGACTTACCTACTCAGGAGTCACCTGAGTCACATTTATTCTGCTTCCCGCAGGCTGGAATGAGGGGACAGTGTTTACAATTTGCAGGGCACCACAATGTTCCTGCTCTTTTTCAAGCCATTAGAGCAGGAGGGAGTAGAAGCCGGTATTACTTCCCCCTTTGCAAACTGATGCTTACCCTCCTGCATGTCCAGGCCCCCTTTTAGAGTACAAACACACTTGTGGTAAGAAGGAGTAAGAGGGATTAGGCTTCTGCTGGCCAGAAGGCTCCTGCCTCCAGGAATTCTTCAGTGGAAGATTTTTGCTCCACAGAGGATGGATTATTGGGGATGGCCTTACGGCTCTTGAGGGATGCAGAAGGTATTTTTTGAAATGTGAAGTATTTTTGTTAGGTCCTTAAATCCCAAACTTCAGCTGTTTTGTAATAGCCCACCCCTGCTAACTTCTGAGCACCTGGGAACCAGTTTGTTTCTGCTGATAGTCCTGTTGAAATTAATGGAGTGATCTGTGTGAGTAAAAAGTAGGTATGTTTACAGAATTGGGCTCTGAGCTCATTCTGCTGCCTCTTACAGTGGTTTTGAAGCTCTCTCTTATCTTGTTTTATCTTAAGTATTTTGCTAAAAGTACATTAAATGGTTGGGAGGGTTTTTTGGTTTTTTTTTTTTTTTTGGGGGTTTTTTTTTTTTTTTTTTTTTTTTTTTTTTTTTTTTTTTTTTTTTTTTTTTTTTTTTTTTTTTTTTTTTTTTTTTTTTTTTTTTTTTTTTTTTTTTTGTGGCAACAGAAGCAGAAGAGCAAATGTTGCGGTTTGACATTTGAGAGGAAAGGAGCTAATTATTGTTACCCGAATTAGCTTTGGTCAGGAGTAAACTTAAATCGTGGAGCCACACGGAGAAGCGTTTCATTTACGTTCGGGAGCAGTTACCGAAGTTGTTCCATTGATTCACGGGGGCGGCTCCAGCAGCGCCACCGCATCTGCGTGAGCAAGCCCAGCGCAACCTGATCCTTCCAACTGAAAATCCTCCTGCTTTGCTGCGTTTCAGACAGGCATGCTGAACTACTTCTGTGCTCTTCCCAGCTTCTCAGAGTACTTGCCTCTCAGTATTTGCAAAGCCTCTAACTGGCACAGCTACACCTCTGTGGATAACGTATTTTCCAGTGAACTGGAGGTCTGACTGTGAATGTCGTCCTTCTCTTTAGGCAACGTTCGGTTGCTTTAGGTTGGGGAGTATATTTTACATCAGAAACTCAGGACATAGGTTCATATTTATTAATTAATAGCAAAGTAAAAAGGAAACTGCTGATATGTTCCTAAAAGAAACAACCATAGATTAAACCAGAGTGTGATTCAGAGGGTCTCTATGATCTTTTGGCAAAATGCTGAGAGCTCCATGCTCTTGAGAATATGAGCTCACTATTATTTGAATATTGTGCCAGCTTAACAATTCTTAGTGTCACTTGCATGAATAAATAAAATTACTATATGTCATCTTGGATTTCCTTAAGCTGTAAAAATTAATCATGGCATTAAGTGTTTTCAGGACTTGAACTTTTAATACTATTTCCAGTGATCATAGCACTGGGGGGGAGGCAGGGAAGGAGTGAGACAGAGAACTGAAAAATCATATGTTGAAAATTTTATTATTTGACAGGAAAGTATCAGGTAAAACTGTTGCTGGGAAAGACCTGGTGGAAAAATGTGTTGAGATGTGGGTAAGTGCTGCCAACCTCCTGTTCCAAATTCTGCTTCTGTGCTGTCTAGCCTTGGTTTGGCCCTACAGAAGTCTGCGATTACACCAGCCTTGCGTTGCGTTTCTGGAACAGAGATATATGCCTTCACTGTTGTTAACCAAATGTTTCCTTTACCAAATAACCATCATTTTTGTTCCTTTCTGAACTTTTCCATGTTATGAAATTTGGATTGAGCCATGACAGTCAGAAGCTAAGTATATATTTCCCGCAAAGTTTAAGGTGCTTTGGAAGTAGGATTTTCATTTACTCTGTTCTCTAAATATGAATTTAATGTAACTAAGGAATTGAGAATTCTTCTATCCTTATCCAAAAATGTTATGAAATGTTGGTAGAGAATGGAAGTGATGGAGCAGGAGAAGGAAAAAAAAAGAAAACTGTCTTGATCTTTATGGCCTTTGCATAGAATTATACTTTAGGGCGTTCACTGATATTGTGTTCTTGTTCTTGATCTGTGTTCTTTCTTGAAATAATTATGTTTATTACTCAATTTCTTTTTATATAATAAAGCCCATGAAGTTCCTGAGCAGTATCCAATAGCCATGACAGTAACTGTTATTTTTGGAATTCCTTAATTTTCTCTTGTTCTTAGCTTTGATCAAGAAGGCTCATCCGTTGTCCCAACAGTGATCTCAACACAATGTCAACAAGGGGAGGGCTAATATCACTGAAGCACCATAACATTATTTATTTTCATCTATAAAGTTATTTACTTGCCTGGTTGTTTTCTCATCCAAAATATTGAGCATGATCTAAGCCAAATATATAGGAAATAAATGAGAGACACAAAGCCATCCAAAAGCCATTGCTAGACATAACAAAGGTCACACTGGCTCTCCAGCTGGCTGGGGTAGTGCGGGAAATATATCTGTTTAGAAAGCCATTTCAATTTTTTTAAAAATCAAAATGTAGGGGTATAGAAGGCATTCAGCAGTTCTGTATTATCTTGTCCACTGACTAAATATAAAGTCTTGAAAGCTGTTTATGCATAAACTGATTCTGCTCCTAACCTCCCCCACCACGGCAAATACACTAGTAGAAATCACTGACATATGTAAATGTCATATACTATGTTTGTTGCGGCACTGACTTAAAATTTTGGTGAGTGATCCGCAAGGTTGCTGAAATTATAAATGTTGTAAGTTCTTCCAATTTTATGACTGCTAGTTTTTGGACTCATGCGATAATAGTAAGCCTCTTAAAAGAGGACAATATCTCACTTCTAAAGGAAAGAAAAGCTCGAAAACCTAAATCTTAATAACAAGGCAAAAGGTGAAAACTGTCAGCTCACTATTATTGATGATTAGTTAGTTTTTCTGCATGTACGGAGTTCAATAAGATTTATTGTTTCACACGTAACCAGACTATTTTCAGGATAGTGAAAATCCTAAAGCAGTGTAGTATTTTTTAACAGCTTTTTTTTCTGTTAAAATGTGGGGCTTGTGTTAATAAACAGGAACTAAAACAAAGGGATGGCATGAGGAGACACGGTGCTTTCTGCCGCTCAGCTGTCTGCCTGTCCCAGACAGGCAGAAGTTGTAAAGCCCTGAAGTTGTAAAGCCACTGGAATAGATCCATTTTGTGTTCTCCTGTGGCTTGAAATAGGGAAAAGGATGATAGCAAGGGTCCATACATCTGTGGTACCGTGATTATCAACTTGGAAGTCGGGTGGGAAGATGTCAAGTGAGATGAAACCAATGTTTCAGCAATGGGCTTGACTTGATGCATGGAAGACCTTAAAGTGTTTCTTTACTGCCCTCCATCGTGTTTCCCATGTCAAGAACCTTTTCCTCTTAGCCAGAGTACAACAGCTACCATAGGTAAACACTGACCAAAGTAAGAATTTCTCATGAAAAAATGTGATAGCAGCAGGCGTACATTAGAAAGGTTTAATGATTTTGATACATGAGCTTGACATTAACAGTCCTCTCATTATTGGTTTTGACGAGTTAAAACATAAAATCAACAAGTCGCACATGATAATGATTAATATTAATCTGTGCACATTGTAAACATTAAAGCTTTAGTTGACTGGTTAACATTTAATTCTATGAGACAGATAGGAGAATATGGAGCGAAAAATTCAAGTAGGATGTGATATTTATTGCATACAGTGAGTGTGTGAGAATTAGAATACTGGAGCTAGCTACTACTACTTTTTTTTCTGTCTGAAGTGATTCAGTGACCTAATACTGACCACAAGAATGCTTTTCAAATTTGCCAAATATCTGGGAGAAATTCTCTGACTTGAGCAGGATTATTGTGTTTGACAGAGAAATTTCTGAAGATGGTTTTAAGTCCTGTTACATAGGATAGGAAACCAGACTGACTGATCACACTTGCTGCTTCTGATCTGAAAATACACAGCCCTTCAAGTAGTGGCCAAATGAATTCCTTCTTAGAGATGAAGAGAAAAATAATGTGATTAAAGGAATATTGCTGGCTGAAGATATTTAGAGACACTTGCAATATTTTCATAAAAGCAGCTCTTTCACAAACTAGAATGTCAGTGGACTTTTGGTGCAAATAATTTAAGTTGTTAAAATGGTCTAATTTGGAAAACCCTGTATTTCTACAGGGCAAAAAGGGTTTTATGACTGAGTTACTTTCAGGGCTCAGAAGTTGTAAATTTTTTTTCTTTTTACGAAGAAGTTCATTGAGAAGTACCAGGGAGCTCACAGTGCAGATAAGATAGTGGGGTGGTGACACACACCTGATGCTCCTACCCTGCTCCTAGAGAACCCTGTAGCCATCCCATATACCCATGGACTTTGCTTTTACTTTATTAATTTAATCTGGAAGCTATTTCAGACTAGGTCTGCCTTCCTGCATGTAATCTGGATGGGCTGTAATCTCAGCTGCGCCTTGTAGGCGCTAATACTTCAGCAGTTCTGAGGTTTTTGAGGGCAGACAGAGGGCTATTAGACAGTCTAATCTGACAATATATTCACACTGGCCATAGGATTTTGGAATGCCTTCAGGAAATAAACTCTTGGATGAAGAGCAGCTGGCTCAAGTTGAATGCAGGCAAGACCAAAGCAATTCTAGTCAGAAAGGGGGAATGCTTTGAAGAGTGGGCCAAGGCACTGTCTCCACCTTCCATTCATTGAAGACATATGGCCTCTATTTATCAAAGTTGTGCAAAGCCTGTGGATCCTGCCTCTGGCTTCGATGGCCAGGTAGCATTGCTTTCTAAAGATTTCACAGCTATCTGGGAAAAGTCCCTTCCTTCCTCCCAGGCAATGATAACCTGAGGGCAGGAGTACACAGCCCTGGGTTATTGGAACTGATTTGATCTGGATGTGTTTTATCTGACAAATGATGCTTACACTGAGGATCAGGTTAATGTGACTACTTAGTGGTGTGTTTAACATCTGTAGATGTTGCTGCCTCTAGATGTGGTGCATGCTACCCTGGACATTCAAATCCTCTCCTGATGCTTGGTGAGCTTCTGATGCAACTTCCAGTACTGAGAGTGGTTAGTGAATCAACACCAGCTAATCAAATCCAAATTTTGATGTGTGAACCACCATGAGAATTGTACTCCTACTAACTGAGGCAGAACACATCGCCCAGAAACAAGTATGTGAGAACCAGATGCAAGACTTTCTGAATTGGAGAATGTGGAATTGTCTTGCAGAGATCAGACAAACCCTCAGTCTGACTGATCATCAGGAAACAGGCTCTCTTTTTTTCTATCTGTCATATTTCATAGTTCAAACAGCTCTTAATTTCTTAACTTTTATATTTTTTCTGCTCTAAGTTTTTTTTGCTATTTTGCATAGAATTCTAAAACAAAAATTAGATTGAATTGAAAACCATGAACAATAATAGTGGAAGCTTCTACAACTTTAAAAGTTTCAATTCTCAAATAATAATATTAACAACAAGAAATTATCAAACTGTGTTTGATATTAAAAACTTTTGTGTATTTCTATTTTTATGTAGCAAGGGGGAAAATGTTACTTGTGAAATAGAATGGCAGCTTTAAATGCCTTTGTAAGGCATGATAAATACAACAAAGAAGGTATAAGGCTTGTGATTGTCTTCCCCTAAATGATGGAATCAGAAATCGTTTAGGTTGGAAAAGACCTCTGAAATCATCAAGTCCAACTGCAAATCTGACACTGCCAAGTCCACCAGTCAGCCATGTCTTTAAGTACCCCATCTGCATGACTTTTAAATCCCTCCAAGGATGGTGACTCAATTCCTTCTCTGGGCAGCCTGTTCCACTGCTTGGTAACCCTTTCAGTGAAGAAATTTTTCCAAATATTGATTCTAAACTTTCCCTGGCACAACTTGAAGCCTTCTCCTCTTGTTATTTGGAAGAATGACCCCCCCACCTTGCTCCCTTCAGGTAGTTGTAGAAAGTGAAAGAACTCCCCATGACTGTCTTTTGTCCAGCCTAAACAATCTCAGTTCCCTCAGACACTTCTTGGAGTGCGGGGCCTAAAACTGAACAAAGTATTCAAGGTGCAGCCTCACCAGTGCTCGGCACTCAGTGCTCAGTGGCCCTGCTGGCCACACTGTTGCTGGTACAGGCCAGGATGCCCTTGGCCCTCTTGACCATCTGGGCACACACCGGCTCATGTTCAGCTGCTTTCTACCAGCATCGCCAGGTCATTTTCTACTGGGAAGCTTTCCAGCCACTCTGCCCCCAGCCTGGAAATCTACATGGGCTTATTGTGAACCAGGTGCAGGACCAGGCCTTTCACCTTGTTGAACCTTATACACTTGGCTTCAGCTGGTTGATCCAGCCCTGTCATATCCCTCTGCGAAGCCTTCCTACCTTCCAGCAGATCAACACTCCCACCAAGATTGGTGTTATCTGCAAACTGACTGAGGGTTGCCCTCTATCCACTCATCAATATCACTGATAAAGATATTAAACAAGACTGGTCCCAATGCTGAGCCCTGGGGACACCACAAGTGACCAGCCACCAGGTCGTTGTAACTCCATTCACCACCACTCTCTGGTGAATAGAGTGGTGGGTGGCCAGTGGTGAAAAGGGGCCATCCAGCCAGTGTTCTGCCTAGTGAAGAGTACACAATCCAAGCCATGAACAGTCAATTTCTCCAAGGGAATGCTGTGGGAAAGTGTGTCAAAGGCTTAACTAAAATCCAGGTAGACAGCATCCACAGCCTTTCCTTCATCTACTAGGTGGGTCACCTTGCCATAGGAGACCAGGATGGTCAAACAGGACCTGCTTTTCATAAACCTGTGCTAGCTGGGCCTGATCTCGTGGTTGTCCTGCAAGTGCTGTGTGATGGCACCCAAGATGATCTCTTCCATAACCTTCCCTGGCACTGTGGTCAGGCTGACAGACCTGTAGTTCCCTAAATGCTCCTTCTGTCCCTCCTTGTAGATGGGCAGTACATCTGCTAACTTCAGCTGGGACCTTCCCAGTTAGTCAGAACTGCTGATAAGTGATGGAACACATCTCAGTTAGCATGTCTGCCAATTTGCTTGGTACCCTTGGGTGGATCCCAACCAGACCCATAGACTTTTGTGTGTCTAAGTGGTACAGCAAGTCACTGACTGTTTCATCCTGGGTTATGTGGGCTTCATTCTGCTCCACATCTCTCTCTTCCAGCTCAGGGGTCTGGGAACACCTGGTCTTGCTGAGGAAAAGAAGGCATTAAGTACCTCAGCCTTTTTCTCATTCTTTGTCACTATGTATTGCTCTGCATCCAGTAAAAGATGGAGATTCTCCTTAGCACTCCTTGTGTTGCTGATGTAATTGTAGAAATATTTTTGTTATCTTTCATGGCAGAAGCCAGATTAAGTTCTAGTTGGGCTCTAGTCCTTGTAATTTTCTCCCTGCCTAGTGTCAAAACATCCTTGTAGGCCTCCTGAGTTGCCTGCCCCTTCTTCCAAAGCTCATAAACTAAATAAAAGCAAATCTGTTTTCCTTCAATTTTAGTAATATGCAATGAATTTAAATGAATTACATTGTATTATATTAAAAGAGAGAATGTGATATATCATAATCAAGACTGTCCAGATTGGATTCGATTTATGATATTTTTTCATACACACACTTTTCCTACAGGCTGTAATTGTCCCTCACCTGTTCTGCTTGTTGCTAAGACAGATCTTTAAGGTTCTGAGCAATGTGGAGTAAATTGAATACAAGAAGAAAAAAATTCAAATTCTTCTGGTATCTCCAGCATGTCAGGTAAAAAGCTGAAAATTATTAAAATAGGCATCTTAATTTCCAAAATTTGTTGGACACTTGACATCTGTCATGTATTTCAGATTTTACAAGTACATTGGTTTTCCTCAAGCTAAATTGCTCCAAACCAAGTTAAAGACAGAGGCAAGCCCTCCTCTTTTCCTATATCCTGCATAAATACCAAGGCATTATGGCCTTGCAGCATACTTCTTCCAAAAATTTATTTAATTGATGAGACGAGATGTGCAAATGTTGGAGTTGTGGGCATTGCTGGACAGACCTGAAAAATAGTTATTCTTTGCTCCAAAAACATCCCACTTGGGCAAATGATTATAATGACATACAAAAATTAGGAGTATTTTGAACCCTGACTCAGGCAAACACCTAAGTTACTTCCTCACAGAGAAGGAATAAATACTTTTTTTTCCTGCCTTTCTGCCAATCATTATTATTATTCTCATTGTTATGAAGAATATCTGGATCAATTTTTCAGCTATAGCAGCAGTGGAAAGGCATAACAGCAGTGTATAAAAGTCAGCTTTTCTCTGCTGCAACGCTGGTTACTTTGGGCAATTTCCCCAACGATGCCAAGGGTATGGCAAAGAGCAATCATATTTCTTTCTACCTGGCAAACTCTTGAGCTGTGAGAACCATCTTTCTTTGAAAATTGAAAAGAAATATATCCATAAAAGAACAAAATTAAGACTATGTATTGGAGCTCCAGTAGTATGTTCAGGTTTTTTTTCAGTTGGGTTTGAGGACATGAAAATCCTCCTGTCTCCTAGGTTCAGGGTCAGCAGGGGGTGCCCTGCTTCTTCAGGAGATGGGTGAGGCTTTCCTGCCCTAGAGAGAGACAGAAGGTTTTGGTACACATGTTTAGGCACCACCCTCACTGACTTGTACTTGTGGGAGAGAATTAATCACCGTAGGCCACATCCTTTTCTCCTTACCGAGGTTTTGTTCAGTCCTCCTCTATCTAAGCAAGGACCAAGGAATAAAGTGAGTCAGGGCTGGTTGATCTTTCCCTTGTATCTGAGTAACACCGAGTATGATCACACCATTAGGGAGGAGGTGTGTTTTGGAAGAGGTATTGGTGAAATGAAGTTATGGAGAGGACCAGATTCCTAGCTTAGCTTCTCTCAACAAGGACAGGTGCCCCAGAAACAGGAAAGGAGTTTCATGTTACACAAGGAGAACAATCTTTCTGATTTCATCCTCATAAGACAGAGCTCCATGTGAAAGGCATATGCTGCTGCGTTGGGGACGTATTCCACTTCAACAGAGGAAACCTTCTCTCCCCATTGTTAGGTAGGACACAAAGACAGAAATAACCAACAGGATCCTGCTCCTTATTCAGGCTATCCAGTCTTCATCAACATTGCACCATAGCAATAGCCATTCAATAACCAGAAAATAGCACAGACACAGCAATATGCTATTAGTAAATCATTTACCTTGATTTGCAGATGACTGGAGAAGGGAGCTAGGACTTTATTCTGCTTTTCTGCGGTCTCTTACAATCCATGGGAAAGTCCTTCATTTAAGACTCAATTTCCAAAGAATACCTCCAACTATCAGGAAATTCTTGTTACGGGATGTTCCTGAAAGTAGTTTAGTGATGGTCCATCCATTGGTTCCTTCCCCTGGCTCACTGCATTCTCCAGAGACCGTGAGAGGGATGTAGTATAGAGCTGGTTCTGTGCATGCCAGCTGTAACCTGCAGTGTAGCAGATAGTGCAGCCATTGAGGTGTTGGAGCAAAATGGGTACATAAAAGGTGTTTCAGGTTGATTTGCAGTTCTGGAGTGGGGCAGAGGCATTAAAAGCAAGAAAAGGCTGTAGCCCACTAATCCAGCCTCACAGCTGGATTCAATGTGGTACTCTTGCTTTCAGATCTAGGCATCTGGGGGTGCACCTGCAAGTTGCAGGTTCTGGCATCGTTTTGGTGTGAGGTAATTGGGCAGGAAGATTGGATGTGTGAGCAAGTAAAAAAGAAAGGAATTGACCATTGACGTGTAGATCTCAAAAACCTCCAGAGTATGGAGTTTGGCTCATGATGACTGAGATGTTATACCAAGGGATTAAGAAGTTTTTATTCTTCCTGAAACAGTTACAAACACAAGCAGACATTTGATAAAATAAGCTGTCACTAGCTGCCTTAGAGAAACACTTGCAGACAACTTTTGCCATAATGGAAAATCCATATATCGGAACATAAAGGTACTTCATCAATTTTTGTTGTTGTCATTCTTATGGATTGCTACGTTGTGACTTTTAAGTAGTCCTTGATCTATTCCAAAGTCTAAGAGGGGGAAGGAAAAACCTACAAGACATATTGGCCCTTTAAACAATAAGAAAAAAAGAGTTCCTATGGTGCAGCTGAGGTCAGGAAGTAGTGGATCATAGCAGGAGTCTGGATCCATGCCCTACTACGTCTGAAACAGTTCTGGTTAGAGGGAGGGAGAGGATGTTACCTCTGGACTAGAGTAACTGACACCTGAGCCATACAGGAGAATTTTTATTCTAGTCCAGGGACGAATACTAGGAAATCAACATCTTTGCAGGAGAGGAACTGAGTGGATTCCTATACCAAACGGAGGGACAGTTTTTCTGAACTATGAATTGCTGTTCCCTGCAATAATGCCATTTGATATGATCTTCCATTAACACACAAAATGTCATAAGAGAAGGAGGAAAAAGCTCAGCAAACTTAACAAATTTCCATTTTGAAGAAATGGAGCAGCCTATGACCTGGCAGGGTGCCACAGTATGTTGCAGGGCTTTGTGGAAATCAAGTTGCAACAGTGAACGACTTGAAACAGAGTGCTGAGCTGTCAGATAAGTCACAGTTGGTGAATGTTAACTTCTATTTGTTATGTTTGGAAGACAAATACCATACCCACGTACCAGACAGGGCAGGGTTAGACTGCGGGGGTGAAGAAGGGAGGAAGGCAGACCAGAGGAAGGAAGATATCCTCTGTAAATAAATAGAAATGTCAGTCTTCCCCGTTTACTTAGGCTGCATTGCTCATGACCCCGTTGTACCAGCAGCCAGTGGGGCGAGTCAGTGAAGGACCATTTCTGTCCTCCCAGAAGCAGGACAGTGGGTGTGAGTTGTGTTAAATGAGACTTACATTTTAATATATTTATTAACAAAACCTACAGTCGCAGTCAACCCTATCCATGAAAAATCCATAAAAAACATTTGATCTTATCATGTCACTTACTCTTTGCAGATACTATGTAAAAATATACATAGCATCTCTGTCAATGACAACAATTACCCATTACTAATTAATTATAGTCAGTGTTCATGCTACAGTGGTACACAGAGTTTTCAGAGTTTTTTTGTGATTAGTATGTATAATAACAAACAGGAAAGGAACTTGTGGAATTATAATATAGGTCTCCATTTATATTTAGACGCACTGGGAATACTGTGGTGATTACTGTGATATAAATAAAACAAGTATTTGCACATTTTGCTCAGTACAGTTTGTCAGAGTAATTTTGTCTACATTTCCAATGGAAAGTAGTAATTGCTACTGAGAATGATGCCCCCCAATCTCTAAGCACATAAAAGACAAGAGGTTTTGAAATGTTTGAAGAGATGACTAAAAATAATTAATAACATATTTGCAGTTAAAAATTAATACTTTTACAAAAACCTTTGTGTTTTCCCACTTTCACTTTTTTGACTGTGCTAGTGAAAATAGAGGAAAAAGAGCAAGTCATCTCCTCCGTTTATTTTATTCTTGGAGGTTTTACCTAACAAAGCTTAAATTGCAAATAGAGGCATAATTAAGGCAACACAGGAGGATTTTATAGATGCACAGTGAGGCAGAAAAAAAGCTTATTTCTAGGCATTGGCTGGCGTAGTCTGTTACAAGCAGTAGCGTACTCTATGCTCTCTGATGGTGTTCCAAAAGGTCCTAATACACCGTGTCAGGAACAATGGATACAATTGGGCCAGCAGTGTTACAGATCCTTTCTTGTTTCTCTGGCAAGTAACAGGATTTCCTAGGACTCGAATCTGATTCTGAGCCATTGCACTTCCAGCCAAGTGTCTAAGTTGCTTCTGAACAAGTTGAAGGCACCTGGCTTTGGTGTTCAGTGGGATACAGAGCAGTGTCCCTTACAAGTCTGCTAGGCAGAGACGACCCGTCACACTTATATCAGGGGATCTTCCTGCATTTTCTGCAAGTGAGGTATCCTCAAATGTTCTCCCCCTACTCAGTAATGTACTTCGTGCTGTTCAGCGAGATGGGGTGATTTGCTAGGGACCAAAGACAGTATGGCCCTCCCCACCACAGATAATTGTCTGTTCCCATGAGCAAGCGATGGCAGTGTTTTCACTTCAGGGCTTCTGTTTAATTGTGTGCAGAAAAGTTCGCCGATGCATTAGAACATGTTGCACAGCACGTGTTTATGTTGTCTTGCTCATTCACACTGAGTTGATATTGGCTGGTACAACCTACAGAGAAGCTCACTGGTTTTGGGCCCTTAAAGTGAACCAAGTGCTTCACTTCCAGCAGCAGCACTCTCTTGCTTGGTCCCATTGGGGTCTTTGTTCTTGTGCAGTTAAGTGAATCCTGTGGCTGAGTGCCAAGAACTTGAGTTGTCAGGACAAGCAAGTAAAGTCCTGATTTGGCTGGACTAGCCAACTTTCTTCTCTTTCCAAGGGCAGTCAGAAGCTTCTCTTGCTCTTTTCTCCTTTACACAGCCAACCAAAGATGACAGTAACAAGAGCTCCTTATCCCCTTCCCTGGTCATCCCAAGGGGTAAGCTAATAGTTGATGAATAAATAACAGTGGCATTGATAAGGTGCTGTGAAGTGCTTGTTCACATCTTTCAGTGTTGCTATTTCAGCCCATCTGCAGATTTAGTCAGGCTTGTTACACTGGTTATATCTGACCAAGTTTTCAAAGTTTTCTCTTTAATCAGCATAGGCTTGAAGCCCAGGTGCTTTAGTGTGTTTTTCTTTGATCATTAATTTTTGATTTTGTTTTAGTAGAAGTTGAATATCCAATGTCTTCAAGTGTCTTTGAGTATGACAACTGTAGCCAAAGATTTGTGAATGTTTTATCTCATCCTCATCATATACATAATTTGATAAAGAAATTACCTGCAGTCCATGGTTTTCTTTCAGAGTGGAGTTGACAATGCACAGTAGAGATTCACAGTCAAAGCCTGACTTTGAACTATCAGAGGGTGTTAAGATGGCATGGTGCTTTCTAGATGTATCAAATATGCTCTGTTTACCACCGTTCTGCCTGCCACACTTACACCAGTTTATGCCTGTTAATGAATGAACTGCTTGGACATGGTCTATAGCCTCTTCAGCAATTATTTTAGCCTTTGCTACTGCAGTCACAATTTGGCTAGAAATAACTATAGCTTTCTCTAAAGTTAGTTCTGGTTCAAGCAGTAATTGCTCACATAGCCGTGGTACGGCTATTCTGTCCACAGGCTCCACAAAAATATCCGTATGCTGGTAAATTCTGGGAGTTAACATCATTGGTATTGGGTTTGCTCACTTTATGAAAATGATGGAATATGTTAAGGAGGAGTTCTTCATATTCAGTTGTAAGAACTAGCTAAAAGCAGCAAAAAAAGTCAAAAGAATAAGTAGTCAAAAAACAGTAGGCATTAGTAGAGAGATTTACTTCCCAATATTTGGGCATTTGTTCTCCTTAGTAGCAAGACTATATTTCTCGGAAATTAATTTTTTTTTTTAATAATTTGTAGATAAATAATTCTTTTTAATAATATGTCTGTGTTTAGAATCCTATACAGGTTCAGAATCCTGTAGTGATAGGGACAGGAGAAACACACAAAAGACCCTGTATCAAATGCAAAGCATCAAAAATGGCCTGATTAAGTAGGTTATTGGATTAAAAAAACAAACTAGAAGTAACAAAAGCTCTGTGAGGTTAAGCACAGACTGGCTACATGCCAAATTTATAGGAGTCAGATGGGGTAGTTTCTGTAGTTCCACTATTCTCATCTTCCACAGAGGAAGAACACAGAAACAAGTGTTATGGGAGAGAGCCAGAGCGTATGATGGCAAAGTCTAGGACTACAATACAGGCTGCATTACCCTAGGATCTTCTGGCTAACAGCTAAGGTTTTATCTCAGAAATGCAAATAAGAAAGTTGTGGTGCCAGTTAACAAATGGTTCAGGTAATGCTTCACCTAACATGACGGGAGGAAACTGGGGACCTTCTGGGAGGGCTGACTAAAAACAGAGTGCCACGTAACAGAGACTTTGGAAAAAGTGTATTAGCGAGTCTCAAACAGTTGATACATATTGAAAAAGGTATCCAGAAATCTGGGTGGTTATCTGAGCTAAACTGAACCCATCGTTATTAAGTTCATTCCCAGGATTAATGGCCATACAGTACAGTACTTGCGTGTTTAGTGAAGCCACAAATAAATTATGAAGGTTAATAAGTGTTTCTCTGAATAAGGAGAATTATTCCTTAGGGAACCGTAAAATATGCTATTAAGACCTTAACAAAATAGGCGGCCTCTACCATTTTGAGATTGTGGCTTGTTTTGTTAAATAAGGCAGTAATTGTTTTTGTTTTAATGGTGTGACTGGCCAGGTATTCCTGCTTGAGCTCTTTCACTGTTTCTCAGGGTGAGAAGGTCAGATCCAACCCTTTAAAATGTGATTTGGAAAATAGAACCAAGGGCGGAAAAAATTAAACAGAACGGGGTTATGTGTGTAGTTACCAGTCTATGGGAACACTCACTAACCAGATCCTGCTGCCCAAGCCAGCAGAAGTCTTCTCCAGGGTGCCAGACTTCTCTGCCCTTCACATGTACATCAATGCATAAGCGAATCAATGCTGTGGATTTTCCATTCAAATGGATGGGAATGACTTTGCATAACTGCTGGCTGGGATGACACTACAGGAGCTCTTGTTTGAAATATCTAAGGTGACGGTGCAACATAACAGCCTTCGAGCAGCATGTGCACATGAACTGACAAATGGTGTCACTGGGAGGACAGTGCTGTATTTGATTGGCATTGTGACACAGGGAGGAAGATTGATCAGAGAGAAACAGCTGTAAGGAGAACAGAAATTAGTAGATACTGAGAGTGACAAGGAAATAAGAATAACAAGGAATTAGCAAAAAATGTATTGGTTGTTACTTTGGTGCTTCTGGGAGACCTTAGGGATCATCTTCAGGATATAAAGGCAGCAGTAATAAACTGGACATGCCAGCTGAGTTCTAGGCCCTCACAGTAAGCTTCAAAGTTTCACTGGTTCCAATTTGAAATGTTTTTTAGAAGGACACGTGAGCTCTTTTACAGCAGTGACCACTGATTTTCAGAGACCCACAAATCAACATTGCTGTAAATGCCGCTCTCTCTTAGTCTGGGCTACAGCTGCACAGTTAAGAGGAACTTCTCAGAGCTTCTGTTGTCCAATCTCACATGGCATGAAACTTTTATGATTCCAGTTTCTTAGAACACAACAGAAAAGAAAGCCCAACCCACCAATCTTTGGTTACTGTAATCAATTTCAGACAAGCTGGTCCAAAAATGGACCCTGTGGTCATCATGTAAAAGTCAATGCTTTCCAGGGGTGACGACATTTTGTTATCATAATATTTCCTTAGGGTTAAAAGAGGAAATAAATGCTCCATCTCAGATACCACTGTGTGATAGCTGTTGGCATGTATTCACCAATGTAAGTAGTTCCTGATGTTAGATAATTTAGTCCTGAAGCTAGGTGAAAGGAGCTCAGTCTTGCTGCAGATTTCTGATTCTAAAGCTAGCAACAAACCTCAAGGCATTAAAATGAAGGCAGAATGACCTCATTCCAATTCAGATGCTGTACATGAACATTCTGTGGGCAGAATTTGAAATTTCTTTCTTGATCTGGGTCCAAATGCTGAAGCAAGAATAGTCTAATCAAATCAAAGAAGAAGCTTGCATAAATGCCTTGGATCAGAACCTGCTAATTTCTATAGAGCTGTGCTGACAAGCAGTTATTTCTCCTGTGTTAATATCATTAGAGGAAAGTATTGAAACAAGAAAATAAACAAAAAGACACATTGACTTGAGGCTGGGTGCAAGAATGAGGACAACTGAAGCTCAGTGGGAGTTTTGCCATGGATTTTACTGAATCCCAGGACTTCATGCATTCTGTTTTTCTGTAAATGTTTGCAGAGAACTGAGATGCTGAATATTGAAACCAATATCCAGGTGACAGTTTGTGTCAGGAAAATGTGTGTGCATGTCTGCAAGTGAGTGTGCACATACATGCTTCCTATTAAGATATCCTTTCGCTGTTTCAAATTTAACTTAAAAACTATTTTTTAACATGTGGCACTGTCAGAAACATGGGGGCAGATCGATGCAAGCTGCTCTGAGCTAGTTTCAGTTTGACTGGAAACTACCTTGCGTTTTGCCCTTGGTTTACTCACAAATATTAGGGTCTGATCATGGCAAATCCACAGGTGTTACTTTGTCATACTTTCACATAGAGATCACCTTCCTCATTTCTCTTCAGTAGGAAACTGTAATGAATTATTTTAGCTAGTGATGAAAGATTTAATGCACATATTAACTTCATTTCACAAAGGGAAATTGGCTTTTATTTTTAGAGAGAGCTGAATGTCAGCTGTATCAATTTTGACTTCCCTTCTTAGGAAGAAGCAACAAGCAATGCGTACAGTAAGGAATTAGGTATTGCAATGGATGATAAGAGAAGTTTTTGAAGAAGATAAAGATCAACTGCTCACCCTGTCAAATTTTTTGAGGAAAAAAATCAAGAAGAGACTAGTGGGGAAAAAGACAACTTTGTGAAAGTGATGGTTGTTAGTGGTAGAAGTTCAGAGAAGTCAACTAAAGACTGATTCTTGAAGAGAAGACCTGTGGCATTTCTTAGTAGAAGCAAGCCAGAAAAAATAGCGGAATATAAAAAAGTCCCAGGCAAGAGTGAGACTCAGTGTTTTGAGTTGATGAGTAAAACATGCTTCTTGGTACTTTTTAAGTTTGTAGCACTGGGAAGAAGTCAGCTATAGGTTGCTTTTGCATCTGGTGAGATGTATAGGTTCTTCCTTCATAAGGTCAGAGAAGTGTGGAGGACGTAGTGAATTTAGACAGATGCTTGTAAGCCTAGTGGGAGGTCCAGGTGATCCTTAGTGACTTGGAAAAGTTGGGTAAACTTTTGCAAACATCTTGCAAGGGCCTTTCTTGGCTAGTGTCAGCTTCTTAGCTCACCATCCAGCTTCTTAACTTCCTTCTATCCAAACGCAATTGCATGTCTGGCTTGAAGATCCTTCAACTGTGAGAGTTTCAGTGACTACCAGTATATTTCTTCTTTCTAACTCATTGTTTGGTTTGTCTTCAGCAAATACCATCATTTCTGTTTAGAAAGAAGCATGTGGTACGGAACTTATAAACAAACAGTATACAAGGGAGTAATAGATAATTACTTTGACAAAGTAAACTACAATTTAGTCAGGATGGAAAATCCACTTCTGGCCACTGTTGTAGTGAATGATGACATTAAGAACAGATAACTCCGTAATGGAAACCGCTCAGAATTTATTTTAGATGGCAAGCACTTCCTTGCAAATAAAGTAATTTGTTAAGACTTGACTATCTGTTAATGGTATGCCATAGTGTAGCAAGTGTCTATGCATATGATGATTTGTTTAATCTGTGTTTCTGAGTTCCTCTGAGTCTGCCAAGAACAAATATTTAGTACTGGAAATTAAATCCAGAGATTATTTGGAAAAGGCAATTAGCTGGTAGGCCTTTCTGAGTTATAAGTGTTTTGTGAGAATCTTCCTAAGTGAGAAGGGTCTCAGTTGAGGCCCAGGTGATAAAGAACTGCATGGTTGTCCTGCTTATACCTGCACACTACAGACTTGATTTCAGTGAAGGAGAAGAGCTCCACTGTGAAGTTATATATTTCATAAATTTTAAATTTTCGCTTCTATTGTCTAAATATGCTTCTATTGTCTCCAGACTCGATGGCTTTTAAAGGTACAGGTTGGTTGAAGACATTCAAAAGAAGAATGTCTAGGATTCCAAGGAAATTAGAATTCCAATTCTAAGAATTCCAAGGGAACTATTCCTAGCATCATCCAGTATGCTTCTCTGTGAATATGTATTTGTTTGTTCTATGAAGGACCTGTTTATCCTTCTCTTTCATACAGCCTTGTAGAGTTTAGATCAAAACTGAATGAAATGAAGATAAAATGAAGGTGGTAAAAAATAAAGGAGATAATAAAGGTGGAATGATAATGAAGCATTTACTAAGGTTGCTCTTGTCTCTTGTTTCAGAGAAGGTTTTACTAATGATTTATAACTTTCTCTATTCCTCTGTGATACTTCAGTGCCAGTTATTAGTGGGATTGGATTAATTCAATGACTTAAAAATCTGGTTCTTTTGATGCTGGGAGCAGAATGTAATAATTATTTTCTTTTGATAGTACTTTATGTACACATAAGTTATCATTTGATGGGTAAAGGTGGAAAATTTCTTACATATTTCAATTTTATCTTTCTTAGGATGTTTTCTTTCAAGGATGTCTTATTACAGTAGTGGTTTGTAAATACGCAGTGTTTAGGGAAGATAAAATAGTTCCAATAGTACACAATATAGTGAAAATACATAAATTCCAATTTAGCTTTACACAGAGAAGCATCAGTGAAAGGAAAGTGCAGTCTTATAAATGTAGGAGATAAACCTTTGTCTTAACTTTTCCAAAGGAAGAACCACATCCTGTGAGATGCTCTGCATCTGCTGTCCTAATCAATACAGCTGAGAGTTGGCTTTTCTCGATAGGTTTGTACTTCTAACCAGCAACTGTCCAGCTTTAAGAAAGCATCATTGTTTGGTGTGAGGAGAAAAAAAGAATTGTATCTTTTATGGGAGATCTAAATCATCTTGTCATCATATAACTCAAAGATGGCCAAGTATGTTTTCCCTCAAATTTGTTTAAACAAACAAATGTAATTCTTAGGTTTGTGCCATGGAAGCTAAGTTTCTGTCCAGCATGAATTTAGGACATAAAGATTTGTTTGTGATGGAAACAATGCCAGACACTTCTGCATAACAGCGTAATGGAGCGCTGTTAGAATGTAGCTTATAAAACCGGATTCAGGAAAACAGAGCTGCTCTGTCCAATTTGGCCTGTGCTTTGTGATTACAATAGCATAATTGTGCAGCTTGGAAGCCTTTCCCTCTCTGCTGAAACGATGCAGTATTCAAACATGTGTGAGAGTGTTTCTTCGACAAAAGGCCAGAGCTGAAGCCTCTGCATATCTCCAAGTCCTCCTCTGGGATGGGTCCTCCTCATGCCTCATGACTTCCTGTGGTGACTCTATGCTGTCACCTGCATGTGCCTCTCAAGGCATCCTAGTCTCCTGGTACAACAACACCATCTTGTTAGGGCATCTCATTTTTCTAGCAGTTTGTGGAGTAAATTGAAAAACTGAATGGGAGTATTTGCTCTTCTATGTTGGGTAGTTGTACTTGGTCAGTGAAGGTTATTTGTGTCAGCCTGTGTGGATACTTGGGACATGCATGAGGGGTGCCTACTGAGTGGAAAGCACTCACAATTTAAATTTTTCTGGAGCCTAGTCCAAAGTTTCATGGAAAGGATTTATAATATATGAAAACAACTGAGTTCCATTTCCTAGACAAGGTGTGAATATACAATAATCTTGTTCCCACAGAAAGGCTTTGAAAGGAAAGAATGAAAAACAACATTTTAGTATTGCAATATTTATCCCTTCGTGTTCATAGAGTCATGGAAGCATAGAATATCGTGATTTGGAAGGGACTTGTAAGGGTCATCAAGCCCAACTCCTGACAACCCTAATGCTTCTTGAACTCTGTCAGGGTTGGTGCTGTGAGCACTTCCCTGGACACCCTGTTCCAGTGCCCAATCACTCTCTGTGGCAAGAACCTTTTTCTAATATCCAACCTAAACCTCCCCGACACAGCTTCATGCTGCTCCCTTGATCACCACATAGAAGAGATCAGGACCTGCCCCTCCACTTCCCTCATGTTCAGTGCTTCTGAATTTTTCTTCTGCATCTGTGATAAGTAGTACAGCCCTTTGTACAGCACCAACAAAGAAATAAATACACACTGCATTTTGGTGAAAAAAGGAGAATTTCAGTGAGCATCTCCTGTAAGAGAGAGGAGTATAATGATTTTCCATCAATATATCATTTGGAAGAAAAAAGTTAAAATATTTTTCTTCTGAAATCAAAATGATCTCTTTAAAATACTTAATTTTAGATATTGAAATTTGAACAAAACCAAAACATTAATTGAGGCTCAAAATATTCCCCTGCTTCATCCCAGATCAAAGTTTCCTTTCCTTTTTGTTTGGGGAAAATATGAGGACACTCTATTAATTTATTCTTTTATTGATGATACAAGAGATGATGGGAACTAAATGTATTAAAATGTATTTGTACATACAGTTATATAGAACACATGCTAGTTACAACTTTCAGAAGCCGGCACATGCACCTAAATACAGAAATGGCAACTTTGGGTTATCTTTTGGTTCTTGGTTTCAAAATAACAGCTCCTGAGAAAAATTAATGAAATGTTTCTCAGGTACTCTGAACCCTCTTGTAACCTCAAGTTTGTATTTGTGCTAAATATCTTTTTTTTTTTTTTTTTTTTTTTTATAGAGCTTTTCCTTTTTGGGGGTTTTTTTTTTTTCAGAGGAGCTCCATTCTGAGGGCTTTTTTTCATCTGAGAAACAGACATTTGATGTACTTTTAGAATATTTTGAGAGAGATCAGTTCAGTATCTTTTGATCCTGATAGCATTCAGGTCATGGCAGTCAGAGCAAAGGTTTTGGCCTGACACTGAAGTCCAGATCTTGTTCTCTGTTCAGATATGTTTTTTTTAATTAGAAATGATTAATGACATGTTAAGCCACTTGCAATTACAGCCTCTGGTCAACAAAAAAGTTGGAAATACAGAAATTGTAAGTGTTTTTTTCTAATGGCAACTGGGGGGAGTAGAATTGGTGGTAGAACCTCATGGCTCATCCCTTGTCAAATTTTGAAGGTCAAAATAAAGCTCAAATAGATAAATAGATTTCAAATGCCTCATTGCCAGACTCTGTAGTGGGGTATAAAGTCTAAGCCTCCACTCCAGGAGTCATCCATCAGTCACAAAAAGAAGAGAAATTTTAGTTCTGTGGCATGTGGTTAATTTGCCTTTAATGGTAGTGGGATCTGAAGAGAGACCTGTGAGTTCATTCTCTTAGTCATTTCTATTGAGCACATTTAGCATACCCCTCCATGGGAGTTACTTCTGACTCGTGACTAAGACCTACTGAATATCCTGCTGACAGACCTTCTCCAGACGCTTTAGAGTTTACATTTTAAATTCTCTACTTGGTAAATCTTTTTGGGCTGCATGAATCACCTTGGCCCTCCCATTCCAGGGGGTAACATTGTCTCCTGACAAAAGGTAGACTACATTTTCCTCTGTCTGTGTCTGTGCACTTGTTTTTTAATGCGTCCTGTACTAATGCCTCTACTGATTGCTACTGTCAGCAACAGCAGCTCCTGGCTTTGGCATGGCTTGCACACTGGTGTGATCTGTATCACAGTTTGGAAGCCTGGGAATGATTGTATATTTCTTAGAGACAGATCTAAGTCATGTTCAAACACAGAAAAGGATGAAGGATTAGTTGCTGCAGTGGTGACAAGCTTTTCTTGTTAAATCTTTGTACATATTTCCAGTTTAAATTTCTTAAATTTCATCTTCAACTTTTGAACCATACCATCTCCCATCTTCTCTTCCCTTCTGAATTGAAAATTACTAAAATGAAGCCTGCTCTTATGCAAACTGTGAAGACACTTCTTTGAGTGATTTTAGGGCAAGAAAGGAAATAAGATCAGAAACCATAGACTAGTCTTGTCACCACATTTAGCCAGTGCCAAATGGAAATTGAACCGCAGGTCTTGAATTATGCTTTTAAGTCCTAAAATGAGTTCTGCTCAGACGAGCTATGCTGACTTTAGTGAAGCCAAGGCAGACGTATGAACCTTCCTGAGAAAAGATTTTTGATTTCACAACAGAACTTAAAACCCACAGATTTCAAGGGGCGCCCAAATATGGTAAAATAGGCAGAGAAATACTTCCCTTTTCGTTATCCAAGAGCTGTCATTCACAACGCTAACGTGAAGCTTTTAGTAAATTCCGGGAAGTTTCTTACTACTAGGAGGAAGGGAAAAATCCAGCATAATAAGGGTTGTAGCTGTCTTTTGTGACTGCTGTTGCTACCCTGGAGGTAAACAGGAAAAGGAACTGATATACTTAAAATAACTAAGTTGGTTTAAAGAGGGAATGTGTTATCCTTGCTTCCTGTGTGTGAGACAGAGTTAATCACTGTCAGTAGCCAGCAGCATGGGTTTTCTTATGGAGAAATCCCCCTGTGTCATTTCACAGTATGTACTTTGGTGGCTGTCTTGCTTCAATGACACAAGATGTAGTTTCCTTTCTTCATCATCCTGGGATGTAATGGGGTTTTCCTGCCCTCTACGAATAAGTTTTTTTTTCAATTCCCCTTAGCAACAATGACTAGATAATGAAGCCAAACAAGGAGCTACCCTGCAGTTCCTGTGATGACACACCTCCCTGCTGCTGACTCACCTGGTGATATAAGACTTTCTGTTGGTATTTCTATAAATGACAAAAATAAACATCTGCTAAGAAAATTGCCTCATTTGTTATATGCGACTTGTGTGTTGAGCTCTTTTAAGAACTACAATTACTTAGTGCTAGGAAATAATACACCAGGATTAGAGCTGCTCTGCATTGTGTTGAAAGATTACAGTTTACCTGTGGCCTTTGCTTGCATTAAGGGGTTTTTGCAGTGAGTTACTGTGAGCCAAAGTGTTTAAATTCTGTTCTGGATCTGACTCCAGATTTCAGCAAGCTGGGGAATGCATGTTTGCCATAGCAATTCAAGATCTGTCTTTGAAATGGGTAAAAGGAGAAAGCTTATCATCAGGAGTTATAGTCACTAACAGTCCAAACCCCTCATTTATTTGTTTCATTTTGTTTGTGCCTTAATGTATCATCCTAGAGTATCTATGTAAATATACCTAAGGCTGATGTGAATGAGAGTAGAAACAAGCCTGAATAACACTATATTTTAGAGGTCTAAGAAAACAGTGTTAGTGATTACAAAACAACTGCTAGCATTTGTGTTCCTATCTAATGGAAGACACAGTGGAGATGTAAGCATTTGGACCTTGTGAAAATCAGGCCAGATACCTGCAAGGATAAGTGAAATCTCTTAGATATAAATCTGTTAGATTTAAATAAATGTAAGGACAGGTGTTCTTGTGAGAGCTTTTCTTTGTCTTCACTTTGTTATTCTGTTTTGCCAGTGTGCACCACAGTGTTCCACCTCAGCTATCCAGATGATCTAAGTTGTCTTCTCTTTCCCAGGTAACTTCAGTCTCATTATTACTGTGAGATGTATCATTGGCAGCTAAGTGTGGACCTTGCCAGTACACTGGCTGGATATGGGTATTCAGGGTCAGACTCCTCTATATGTAAAACCAGAGAATATAACTGAGTTTTCATAGTAAGAATCAACAGTAGTGATCCTAAATACCAGTATTATTTAGAAAAAAAATTGGTTTCCTTGCCTGGTGTGAAGCTGCCCAAGTTTCTCTGGCACTGGTCAGTGCCTATCCACCTTCAGAAATCTTTAGTTACTTTTGACTACCTATTGACTCCTTTAACATTCTATACAGAAAATAACTACAGAGATGTATAACATTTGCATAGATATTAGGGCTTGGAAAGTAAAGATGCATGAAAAGGAGTTCTTGTTTTCTCCATTTTCTAAGGACTAATAGAATTACACTGCTCTAGACTAAGGATTTATTAGATCTGGTGCTCATCTCAGAGACATTAAACAACTGTATGGATTTTTCATGCCTTTTCAAGATGAAACAATTAATTTGTTGACTTTGAGGTGACAGAGGCTGGGCAACCCTGCAATCACACAGTTGGCAGCAGCCATCTGGGGAGCAAAAAACACAGGCCAGGGTACAGGGATGGATCATTGCCAACCAGCAATGCTTAGTGTATCCTCATAATCTATGGACCCTGATACATACATATATGTGTGTGTATATATATATATATATGTATGTATGTATGTATGTATGTATGTATGTATGTATGTATGTATGTATGTATGTATATATGCCTTGCCTACATACCTGGCTATGCCCTTAATCAATGTAGATGGTCTTGCAGGTAAGATATTACATTCTTGTGACCAGATGGCACATGTTCATGCTCCTTGCTTGTAAGCCGAATGAACGCAATAGTGGTGCAACCTCATGCCACCGTTGTGCTGATCCTTCTCCATGTGTCTTCTCTAGCACACGGAGCCTGAGTTGTTTCTCTTTGCAAAAACTGTGATGATTTTGTCATTTGAGTGGGAAAACATTCTGCCAAAGAAATAGATATTCTAAATGGTACTTTTAAATCCCTAGAAAACATCTGGATAGCAAACACTAAAGACTCAATTCTCAACTACAGTGGTCATAGAGATCAAGAAATTTGAGGAAAAAAAATCACTGTCACTGTGTCACAGTGGAAATCCTGGTTTCTTGGATTAGACTCCCAAAGGAGCAGATGTGGAATAAGGGTGGCTTGTTACGGCCTCCATCAAAGTTTCCATGTCTTGTGATGGTTACAGCTAAGTTGGCCAGTGTAAGTCTGCAGCTAAGTCTGCAGCTAAGATGTAGATCCATTAACAGAAATGTCAGTTTACTATAAAGAAGGCTCTTGTGAAATTTCCTACTGAATACAGGGAGGTGACAAAAACACAGTGAAACATTTTGAGATTCCCTATCTATTTTTGCAGTTCCAGGAGGTTTGAAAAACAGCTAGAAACCAAAGCCTTTAACTGAGCCAAAGCAAATAAATCTTTTTGAGGTTCCTCTTGTATTAGTTACAAAGACACTTAAAACCTTTCAGGGACAGATGTTCTGCTGCTGGAAAAAAATAGAAAAGCAAAAACCAACTTAAAAGAACTAAGTTCTTCACAAGGGGTGGATTATTTTAGCTATTAGAATAGGTGGTTTGTCACAAAGTTTAAAAGCTGAAGGGATAGGATGTAGATCATAAAAATTAGACAGAATTACAAGTGAATCATTAAGAAGCTGATATTAGCCCAAGATTACAGCCTCACCTCATTACTTTGTACTGACAACTCTTTTGAACAAAGCTAATAATTAAACTAATAACTATGAAAGCAAAGCATATTGTTCAGCCATGAGTTGCTATCAAACACTTTTTATCAGAATGTTTCACAATCATGTCATCGATACTGGGCAAAAACACGGTCACAGAAACTTTTCCTACACATTGACTATTACTTGCATCTTGGTCAAACTGAAAAATTATTTTAAATATTACATAAATGTGGCACTTTGCTCAAATAAGGCATCTGTTCCAGGAAAATGCTATGTTTTGAACATTAAAAAGAAATTTTCTGGTTTCAAAGAAAGCATGTGGACAGCAAGATGAGTCAGTTGGTTTGAGCGGTTACTGTATGTGAAATTTTATTGAATTGTGTAAATATTAAAGTACATTGAAATAAATCAATTTCCAGAAATATCAATTTAATTTATGTCTTTGCCTTTGTGTTATGTTTATCTTTCCATTTTACCAACCACTTGGCAAGGGAGAAAATAGCGAACTTTTACAACTGAAAAAGACCAGGAGATTACAAATGTAGTGATGTAGTTTTGGGATTCTGAATGGAGAATACAGATAAAACATCAGCTGCAACTGAACCCCCCTTAGAGTGTTAAGATATGCCAGTTAAAAGTTTAGGTTTTCTGTAAACACTAGGATTATATCTATGGCCTTGATAATTTGACAATTCTTAAAATAAGTGGAACTCAGGGGATATTCAAAACCTTATAAAATAGAATATTCTGAGCAGTCATACTCCCAAAAGCTGTCTAGAACAAAATAGGCAACAATGAAAGCTGAAGGGATATTTAAATCAAAGGAGCTTTGAAGGCTTTTGTAAGACTTTCCAGGGAGGTAGGGATGTATTTGTCAATTTGCCTAAACATCTTCACTCATATGTTTTCACGTTTTGCTCCTAATCTTTTAATGCATTTTACATTAAACAGTCATTGAATAAAAAGAAAATTGTCCTGGGATAATTTCCGAAAGCAGTTTTCCTCCTCCCAGTGGTGTGTTCTGCCCTTCAGGCTACAGATCTGGGGTCTTGCCTGCTGCTGACCCGGCTGGGAGAGCCCCAACTTCTTGCCCACCTGTGTGAAATGTCCTTCCAGGTACAGAGCAGTATAACACAAAGATTAAGGGCATCCTAGAGAAAAAAGGCAGAGGGTTTAGCTCTTTTACGCTGAGAGAAAACAACATTTAGGCTCAGGACTACTGAGAGATGTGCTGGAGCTTTTGGTATTCATGGAGCTCTGCAGCACAAGCAGAGGAGCCTGCCTCAATGGCAGGAGCACCTGAATCCTCGGGGTATCCTCAAAGCACACAGGTCCCACAGGTGGGGTTGCTCTGCAGGCACAACCACCCCTGCATGATTGGGTTTTACCCCAATGGATATTAATAAAACTTTATTTGGAGAAACTGTGCTTTGACATCTGTGATGGAAATAGCTTTTTGAAGAATGGGTTTACAATTACAGTAGTGGCACTCTGGAATCACCCTTGCCTACCCTGGTGGTAAGGTCCTGTCTGCCAGTGAAATATGAGTTTGTAGTGTTATGGCTTTTCAGAGCATTCGGGTGTTTAACATCAGTGTTACTCTGATGCTGTTATGTGTGGGCACCTGCGAATGCTTAAGCAGCTGATTCAATGGATGTTGATGAGGTACAGGAAAGAGAAATGGCCAGATTTTTTGGTCTGAGTTTTTCACCTGCAAGTGGAAGTTGAAGGAGAAATTTTTGAAGAGGGGATTAAAAAAATAGAGTGTGGGAGCTGTTGATCCCTACTGTACTTGTGGATATGCTATGGATTGGAATGGAATGGGACAGTGATCCTCTTACAGGCTGAAAGAAAAGAAATTAAAATGGAAAAAACATTTCCTGCCCAGCTGAGATTAATTTTAGAAAGTATTGTCTTGGCAGAAAAGTTACAGACCTCATCTAGAAACTAAAATAAGAGGACACTGCAACTAAGGCATCTCACAAGGGTACATTCTGACATTTGTCCCATCTTTCCCTTCATCATTTATGCCTACAATACTGAAAACTGTTTACAAAGCAAGAGATTTGCCCGGGTGCAATAGCAAGAAAAAAGAAGCTATGTGCCCCTGTGGCAGGGAGGACCAGAGCCTGCTGTAGAGAAGCTCTTTATTCTCTGTGAATGCTGTCCTCAGCTGCTCTGGGAACACTAAAGGCTCCTTGCCTGACTTTTATGTCTCTATAAATGCAATAAAAAAGGTGAAACAACCCCACAATCAAGGCAACTTAGCAGTGGCTGGTGTGAGTAGGGCACATGACACAAGGACTACTGGGCAGAAAGATCCTGCTCCTTGCTGGTCCAGACAAAGTGATGCAGCAATGGCTGCTGTCCACTATGGCCGATGTCAGGCACTGCCATTCAGCTTCTGCCCACTTTTCTTCAACTCCTGAGCTGTTGATTGCCTTCTCCAACTGCTCCTGCCTGCACTCCAGCCAGCACAAAAGGGTAAAACCCTCTGTAATCTAGTGAGACTGAAATACTGGCTTAAAGCTGACCTTATAAAGCCTTTTGGAGGCTGTGAAATCTGGTCTGGAAATGTCACAATAAGATACTGAACACTCCTGATTAGTTCTTGAGCACTCTACAAAGTAGTTGGGAAATTCCCTTATTTAAGAAAATGTTGTAAACTTGAATTGAAAATTTCATGCAAAATGAATAGTCTGAGAGAAAAGAATGCATTTTCAGGATGCTTCAAATGTTTTCTGTAGTATTCAATTAAATATGTTTTGATTTTCAAAATTAATTCTGTCTATTTGCATTCTATATATGTAGCATTAACATGAAAGTCAAAATGCAATATTTCCCCCTAAATTTTCGGGTTTGGAGTTGATGCAATTCTGTAAAATGGCTTCCTTTTGAAAAACCTGATTTTTTTTTCTGATGGGAAATGTAAATAATGACAATTTAATTAGCTTTATATAGAGTGTATTACCTCATACTGTTTTGATACCTTCTCTTCTAAAATTGACACAAACCAGAACCCCCAGAATTACACAGAAAACATGAAAGCAATGCTCAGTTTGTTGATTTGAAAGCACTGTGGTGAAGTCTCATGGTACCCCTATTTTATTCATTTTCCCTTCTATGGAAATTGTTGGTATATTTTCCTGAAGGCTGGTTTTGTCATACTGTTGTATCTCAGATGATTTTGGACACCACAGAAAAATCATGGTTAGAGGGAGTGTGCGAAATGTCTAGACCTCTGAAAGGTTCAAGCATGCAATGAATGTACTTCATTATCCCAAATGTAGGATGCCTTCTGCATTCATAAAGCAGTACTTTTTCAGTAGATGAGTTCTGGGAATATAGCTAATGATTCATGAAAAAAATCCTACTTGCACACAGTTGGATGATCATCTTACTGCTACTTGCTTTTTTTCTAAGCACGAGTTTGGGTGTGGGTGCACAGTGGCATGTGGATAGGGGAAGGGGGGGACTGTGTGTGCATGTGAGTTTATATATGGAATTAATATATGGATTGGGATATTCTTTTAAAGTCTGTAAAGTGTGCGTGCTGCTTTTATTCATTAGCACCTACAAAGGACTAATTGCCATCAGGCATGTAGGTGGAATTTTTGGCAGTGAGCAAGAAACGCAATAGGTTTGATGACAGCCAATGATCTGCCAAAGCCTTTTCAGAAGAAGAAGCTAGCTTTTCTGTCACTCACCCACCCCTTTAAATTCAAATGCAGATGCTTCCAGGGGGTGTGTGGCACCCGTCCAAGTCAGCACTTGAAATGGAGGGCTCCTAACACTGTGTGTGCAGACCATGCTGTAGCTGTGACTGCTGCCTAATGCATGAGGTGAGAGGGACATGTGAAAGCTGAAATGGAGGTGGGAGAATAAAAGATGCTCTGGCGTTTCTGCGATGGTGACAAGAGGGTAACAAGGACCCCGCTTGGTGCAGGTGGTGGCTGCCCTGCCATGTCCAGTGGGACCTCTCACTGGGGAAGCCAAGGACAAAAGCTGGCTTTAGGCTTGTTAACCCCATGAGAACTGTCACAGGAAATTCAGGATTTACAAGGATGATTTTGTAGTGCCATGGTCAATTGTGCCAGGGTGGTACCCTCATGGCTAAGTGATGGCAGCAGATTTCTGGCATCATCAGTATCATGTTCATGTCCTCTGCTGAAGGAGCAGAGAACGCTGACACCCCAAGAGGTCACATAGGGCCCACCTGACCTTTGGCCTAAGTTCAGAGGTGATATTTTTGCCCTCTTATCCATTCAGTTCTTCAGAAATCAAATCTCTGATAGGAATTCTCAGAGAAGTGCAGCATAACAAAAATTATGTGCCCAGAAACTGCCAGTATGTTAAGTATTTGTACTCTGGTGAACAACACATCAGCTGTGGCTGTAAACTTGCCTACCCTATATGGAATCTGAAGAATGGGTATCTGTCATGTGGTAAAGCACTATCGAATATTGGTATAAGAAATATTACACAAACAATTACAATTTTCATATTTCATCAAAATTAAGCAAGTTAAACTATTTGAAAAAAAACCTAAAAAAAGCTAAGACTATATTTGGTCTCAGCCAATGCTTTTTCAGTAATAACCTCTAAGAATATATGTAATCCTTTACCTAGTTTTGCACAGCAGGTATTACCTCTCTAAGATGGCCTACACTGACGTGATTGAGGTGATTGAGATGGGTCTTTTGCGTGTGGCTCAAGTTCTTTTTATACCCCTGCATCATGGGGGTTTCTGATTGCATTCCTCTCCTGTCACCTCAGATGACCTCCTTCTCCCCTCTCTTCCCCCACAGAAGGAGCAAGAGGTTCGAATTCTGCAGGAATGTGGCATTTATCACCTACTGTGTTCCAGGGAGATTAGTAGGGTTGCTACTTCGTACTGTGTTTGTTTCTATTTAGGCCATATTCTTTGTTTCATACCCATAAACTTTTGTTCAGTTTGGAGTTAGCTGTAAGAACTCAGTACAGACATACATGAACTCTGTGTAGTTCATCATGTAAAACAAACAAAAAACACTCCCAGAAATGGGGGCAGGCAGTGAAAAACAAAAATAATTTTATATATTATACAGAAGTTCACATATTGGACTAGCTGTGATAGTGTAAAATTCTTTCCACGAAATAATATTTTATCTGAGGTGTTTCATAGGGCTGTTATAAGACTAATACATGCTTGCTAATCGCTTTGACAGCTTCAAAAAAAGTGCTATGAAAGTAATAGTTATTTCTGTTCTGCTTTTTTCTGTATTTTCCATATTACAATTGTGATCAGGAATTGGAACATCTACTTTTATCAAATGGTGGGTGGTATCTACTTCTGTTCTTATGCCTATTTCTCCAAGTCACAAACTGACATCAGAATAACAAATAAAGAGGAAACGTAATTGTGTGGTCCTATATTTCATTTCTCATAATGTCACAAAGACAACTCATTCAAATAAAAATAATGCTTCATTTACTGGACATGTAATTAGTGTGCTTAGACAGCAAGTTCTTCAAGTTAGTGAGACCGTTACTTCAGGGCCAAATTCTGTCACACTTTATTACATCTCATGTAATTCCTGGCTAAATAATTTAGTATTGGCTTTTCTAGCGATGAATGCTATTCAGTGTATCAGAAGTTACATGGCAAATTTATTTAAGAAGGGGATCCCTGATTTGTTGGGGTCTGATGGTCTGTCGAGCCTTAAAGAAGGTAGTTCATGCCTTCATAAACACTGTTTTCCTTATTTTTATTCTTTGAATTTCTTTGAAAGACAGCTTTACAAACACAAGTCAAATTGCTCTGCTTTATATTTCATTGAACCTATTTATTATTTGTTACACAAGTGTTACATTTGTTTTTCTAGTCCAGGGTGACTACATTATCTTGTGATGCTTGTGAATGTTAAGCCACTGATGCTTGTAGGTGGAATTAAGATTGCCTTAGATATAAAGGCAAGGTTTCAGCCTGAGCATGGTACTGCTGAGGGATGGAGATATGTAACCCTTTTTATCCTTGGGGTGAACTAGAGTCCTTCAGATGATTGTAATTCATATGACAACTAATAATCCATCAAATAATACTTGTTATCCAAATACTGGCCCATGATCCCAGGAGTTTGGGGCTCTCCATGCAAGTTCTCCGTTTCCCTGGTAATTTTCCTCTAAAGAACTTGGGAGATGTTGCTTTTCGTGAAGTAACCTTGACTACAGCTCCCTTTACTTTTGCTTTACTTTTTTTGGCTAGTGGATTTGCATGATCAGACCTGGTCTTGGCTTCTTTTTCTCCCTCAAAAGAGAGGCTTACTTGAGCAGTAGGATCAGTGCAACAGAGAATTTCTTCTTGAAATTTCAGTAGCTCTTGTCCTTCTCTTCTTGGAATTGGAAATGCAGTAATTAGACCTGAGGTAATCCCTGCAGTGCTCATGAAGCATGGTCTGTGGCAGGATGTGTCTAACATTAAAAAAATATACACTGTTCCTTGCTTGGAATCAACATTTCTGGATCAGGTCATAAAAATTCCCAATAAATAATATTTTACAGCCCCTTTAGGTAGCTTTTCCAGTGCTTCATAACCATTATGAATAGATATTTAGAGAAAACTTTGCTGCAAATTAAACCCCATTTTCTCAAGTTACTTCAAGTGCATATGGAAAACCTTGGTCACCATCATCTCCGTAACTGCTTCTTTCTTATTTGCAGGCTGTCATCATGCTTTTGCTTCCCTGTATCCCCCAGAGTAAAAACAACCAATTCCTTCATCTTTTTCTCATGCTAGCCATTTTTCTGGTCCCACAAATTTGCCTTGACGGATCCTACGGCATGATACTGAAAACCTGCCTCAGTTCTCTATTTTAGGCCTCACCAGAAACAAGTAGAGCAGCACAATTACTCTTGAAGCAAAAATAGTTGAACCAAAGCCAGTTTAAATAAACATTAATGTTTAACTCAAAGAAATTATGAATTATGGCTATATGGGTCTTTCAGAGGTCGAATGAAACAGGAGGATGTACTGTATTTCCTAAGACAGAGATACAAGAATGCAATTTCCTAACAGACAGTTTTACATTCCTAACGGAACTGGACTCCACAAGTTGCTGTGTTCTCTATTTGGTGTTTGTTATAAACAGACCTTGCAATTTGCCAGACATTAAACACATCTGAGCATACCCACAAGCTAATTTGATGAAACATCTGTGTGCATATGTGTATAACAAACCACAAAAGGAATTTTTACTGTAAAAGATGAGTTAACTCTGTAGATTGCTTTTTATTATCTTTTTTCAAAGTTATTGAAGTGTTTATGAAAGAAAAAATGAGTAACAGGAGTGAAATAGATAATTATTTTTTAGACTGTTTAATAAGAAAGTAGGATTTTCCAGTTGTGCAAAGCACAGCTTGATGAAAAACCTGTCTGTTGATCACCTAATTAAAGGTCTGCAGAGAGTCAGCATTAGTTTACATTATTATTTAAGAGGAAATGATTTACAGCATGATGTCAAGTTTCTGTTCTTCTTTGAAAGTGGAGAGACACCTTTTCAAACTTCAGTGATGAAATTTATGCTTCTAAACCTAAGTTTAGAGTTCTTAAATCTTGAGGGGTAAGGGGGTTTGGGGTTTGGTGTTGTGGGTATTTTGGCTTTGAATTTTTGGGTTTTGTTTGGTGGGTTGTTTTGGGGGATTTTTCTGTTTGTTTGTTTGGGGTTTTCTTGGACATCCAGTGACTTGGGTGTGGATGTTAGTGGAGCCTGTATGTTCTTTTTATGTCATTACACAAGGCCCCTTTTAAAGTGCCCGAGTTTTGGATTTTGGTCTGACTGACTTAAAACCTGAGCACTGAGCTAAAAAATAATAGGACCTGTTTTAAAAACTGCATTTACGTGTAACATGATTGTTCTGGCAAGTTCAACATCTTCACGCAAGCAGAGGATTCAACATAGCATCTCAATCTTAACATCATCCTATTTCAGGGAAGTGCGGTAGCATGCACCGTCCAGTAGGCAAACACTAACGCAAGTGTCTCTCCTGGGAAGGGATCCTCTCCTGAATTCAGGCCTACAAAAATATCCTAAGTAAATAAATAAAACATGCTTTAGAAAGGTCACCACCATTTTATGTTCTGTTGCTTCTATTTACGTGAAACAGTGTGTTGCAAGAAGTTGATCCATTTTGCTTGAGCTTTTGTGTAGCGTGACATTAATCGATGTGAAGCCAACCTGATGGAAATATCATCAGTATCTTTGTGACAAGTGACTTTAGGGGGAACTGGGGGCACCACAAAAGGGTGTGGGCTTTAGGTTTATCGTCCCACAAAAAAACATGCAAACCCCAACATGTTATCCAGCTGTATCTCTGTACCACCTGTTGCTCCTTAAAATCCCCTTCCAGTGCTTTGATAACTCGTTGAACATCATGTCCCCCTTTTGTGAGCGTTGTAGCATTCAGAAGTATAATACTGTCACCAGCCTACAGTCTTAATCTGTCCATCAGGAAGAGCATGAAGGGTGTTCTTTGATACTGATTTCTTAATACTGAAATATTTTTGAGGTGCAACATAGGGTTTTTTGGTTTTTTTCCCCACTCAGGAGAAAAAGGTGAAGCCAAGAGATTTTTGGCACCTGATTTATTATTACAGTGTGTGACAGGGGAAAAAGGTGTTATTGTTGCTTTTATTTTGTGATCATGGAGAAGTTTCATTCAGGAATGGAAAAGACATTCTATGCTACTCTTGACCTGAGACAGTTTTAAAAATAGTGCTGCAGAGGTACTAAGCAGATCTCTTTAGCTGCATAAATAACTCTGGGAATGAAAAAGAGGAGAGGAGAGGAGAGNACCCTAACGCTAACCCTTACCCTAGCTCCATCCCTTATAACCACAGCCCTACCCCTAGCCCCATCCCCTATAACCCTAGCCCTAGCCCTAACCCTGGCTCGATCCCTTATAACCCTAGGAGAGGAGAGGAGAGGAGAGGAGAGGAGAGGAGGAGAGGAGAGGAGAGGAGAGGACACCATGGCTGACAGCCCAGTTATATTCTATACCAAAGAATGTGTATCTGTTGAATGGATTTCTTTGTTTTGCATTTGTCCTTAAAAGTTATTATTCCACATCTCTGTTTCTATGAATCATTCAGTAATGTTAAACAAATTCCCAAAAGTGAGCAAATATTAGTCACCTATTTCCTGACTGATACAGGTAGCTGCGTGGGTGGACAGGTGGAGGCAGGTTAGACTGTAGCTATTGCTTTATTTTTGACATATCCTTTTTGCTAACTAAAGTTTTCTTTCTAATCCCTTGAAGAGATCAATTGCATGGAGACAGGGTAGAAGCATTATCCAGGCATTTGCCACATGGTTCAACATTATCATTAATAATAATAATAGGAAAAATATCCCAATCATAACAGACAAATTTTTTTGCATGGGGTAGTACACATTTCATATGGATTACTTACCTGGGTATAGGTCTACATGATTTCATTGAATTTCTCATGCTTCACATAATAGGATAAAGGCATCAAAAACTGAAAAGGCATTTTCCTTCCCTCACTTCCAAAAAGAAAAATATAACTGTGCTTGTTTTAGCAAACAATATTAAAACCACTAGTAATTTAGAGGTGCTGTGTCCATCCAGAAAATGGATCATCTTTGAATAAGAAGGAAACCAGATCATATGTCATTCTTCACTCCTGATGCAACTCTCCTAAAATCCCAACCTATGGTTAATATTCTGTCGCATTAGGTCTGTCTTGTCCTCCAATTGCTGTTCTGTTCTCCAAGAAAGTTATTTTCAACAAATACAGTTCTGTGGTGTGGACTTTCTTAGTCAAATTCTCTTCTATACTTAAAAATGTTTGTCCTCTCCCTGTTATTTTTGTTTTGTGCGGCTTTGTGCCATATTTCTCAATTGTAATGCTGGAATATCTAATTAACATAGCTTGAATAGCTACTTGAACAAAAATTTCATGAGCTTTTATCATAGAGTGGTTTGGGTTTGGAGAGACCTTAAAGATCATCTGGTTGCAACCCCCTGCCATGGGCAGACCAGGTTGCTCAAAGCCCAGTCCTGCCTGGCCTCAAATTCTACGGATGGGGTATCCACAGCTTCTTTGGGCAACCTGTTCCAGTGTCTCAACGTCCTCACCATCCTCACACTATAGAATTTCTTCCTCATGTCTGAAGGGAATCTACCCTCTTTCAGCTTAGAGCCATTCCCCCTTCCAGCACTACATGCCCTTGTATAAAGTCGCTCTCCAGCTTTTTAATAAGCCCCCTTTAGGTACTGAAAGGCTGCTATAAGGGGAGCCTTCTCTTCTTCAGGATGAACAACCCCAAGCTTTCTTGTCTTGTCATCATGGGAGAGGTACTTCAGCCCTTTGAGCATCTTTGTAGCCCTCCTCTGGACCCACTCCAGCAGTTTTGCATCCTTCTTATGTTGGGGACCCCACACTTGGATGCCAAACTCCAGGTGGGGTCTCACCAGAGCAGAGTAGAGGGGGATCATCACCTCCGTTTCTCTGCTAGTCACACTGCTTTTGATGCAGGCCAGGACACCACTGACTTTCTGGGCTGCCAGTGCACACTGACAGATCACATCCTGGTTTTTTGTCAACCAATATCCCCAAGTCCTTTTCCTTGGGGTTGCTCCCAAAACATTCTTCAACCATCCTATATTCATGTGTGGGATTAACTTGAGCCATGTGCAGGATGTTGTGCTTTGCTTTGTTGAACTTCATGAGGTCTGCATTGGCTCACCCCTCAAACCTGTCAAGGTCCCTCTGGATGGCGTTATCCCTTCCCTCCAGTGTGCTGACTGCACCACACAGCCCGGTGTGGTTGGCACACCTGCTGAGGGTGCACTCAATCCCACTGTCCATGTCACTGAGAGAGCTGTTAAACAGCACTGGTCCCAGTCTCAACCCCTGAACAACACTATTCAACCTATATTTTGGGAGCATTCACTGTGAAGTCCTCACTATTTTAGGAGACTTCAGACTGTGTCAGTTCAGCCTTCCAAAATTATCAAACCCAGTGGCAAAAATTAGACTTGGATTTATGCTCTTGCTTCATACATGAGATGTCAGGACTATAGATATGTTAATTAGCCTAATACATACTCCTTAAGTGAAGAGAGAATGGAAACAGAGGGTCATTTGCTTTATGGGAGTGTATAGTTTGGCAAAACTAGTCTGACATCTCCACACCTGAACATTCTCTTGGCAAGAATTTTTAGGTGCTTTTATGTGAGATGTGCTACACTTTAACTAGTATTTACTAGCATGTCTAATAAACAAAGCATCATCAAATACTCTTTGGAGAACATTTGTTATAGTGGTTCTGCCGAATCCCTCTGTGTTTGCATTAGCTTCTTTCTTTAGGCCACCTGACAAAATCCTGATATAACCTACAGTCAGAATCTGTATAAGACTTTAGTACCTCTTAGATGTCCTTTTTAGCTTCAGCCTTTGGTTGAGACCTCCTGTTGCACATCAGGTCTGAGAAATAGATCTACCTTGCTTCACAGTTCACACATAATGTGTTAACCCCACACTGACCACGGATAAAAACCATAACTGGCTGAAGTCAATACCTCCCATTTAAAAATGAAAGGCAAGATGGTGAAGCTCCAGATTTCTTAGGGCTGCACTCTTGGGGAGTAAATTGTACATAAATCACATGAGAGTTCTTAGACTATCCCTCTTTGCTTTTATAAATGTAGTTGATGTTACATAAATGGACTCAGCAATTTATGCCAAATCACTGTGTCAAAACAGTGTCAGCATTGCCAATTCTTGACATACTAGACGACAATGCTTTCTTCACAAAGACACTCATATAACAATCGCAAAAGGAAAGGGTAACAGAGCAATCCTAAAAATCCTAATTTTTGATTGTATTATAAACTATAAATACATATATAAAAATATATAGACTACCTTAAGTTAATCATTAAGTCATTCATAAATTATTTACAATTCATTGGGAGATGGGATGGAGAGAAAAGCATATAAAAGATGGCTCTTGATTATTCTCCTTTTATATATAGCGCAGTTCTCGTCAGTAATGAATACATTAACCAAACAAATGAAACCCTGATTACTCTCTGAAGAATTCTGACACCATACTTCAATAATCCATCTGTGGGGAAAGCAGCCACTCAATCACCAACCAGCGTTTTTGTGTGTGCCTTACTTTGGTTTTGTTGTAAGTACATCTTGGCTGATATTAAAATTTAATATAATTTATACCATTAAAAACTTGGGCAATTTTTTAAAATGTGGTACAACTTTGATTACATTTCATGTGGTTTAACATGTTTAGAGAATTATTTTAGGAAGTTTTACCATTGTAATTAAATGCAGACATTTATAAATGCTTCGTGTCTGAAAGTTGTGTTTGGCTGATGCAAGGACTGAAGCTAAATCAGCCTGACTTTGCCATAGTAACAAATAAAATTTCATATTTATAGTATTCTACTTTTTTTGTAAGGTCTTATCACTCAGTGATATGGAGTATGTTCTCCTTGATGCCTGTAGTGATTATAGCTGCCAGCTGTAGCCCACCTCTTCCTGGAGAGTCATGAAATGAGCTGTTGCAGCATGAAAATTCAGCCTCTCTGTTGGAGAAACCTCTCTGTGAGCTGTTCAGAGTCATTCTCACTGGCACGGCTGCCTCGGCACTACTGTTTGCGTGGCTCATAGAGGAGCCAGATGGGTCGGCTCTTGTTTCTGGCTGCTAGCCTTATGGAAAATTGAGGAGAAATCCATGGCCTTTAAGGTGTCTCTTATGTACAGCAGAGGCCAGCAGCAGTTTTTCCTGATTTAACCAGCACAGTGAAACATGAGGAACACTCTAGTGGACGTAGAAATAGTGACAATGGAGATCACTCCTAGAAAGTTTTGTGATCCTCTGCCATGTGGTTGCTGGAGGATTTTTTGTTGTCCTTAGAACTGGAAGTAGGCTTTAAAACCAGTTCAGGAATTGTTTCTGTTCTTTCTCTGGAGATCCCTGAGTACGAACCTGTTGGGAAACCTGTAGGAAATCCCAAAAAATTCTGATGCCCAGTGTAGACATTGCTCCAGAAGCACCCTTACTCATAAGAAAGATGTCCTGTCCATCTCTTCTGGTTAGATGAGGAAAAGGTGAAGATCACAGCTCTGAGAGGCCAGGGGAATGTGGGGGACAGGGTAGGGTACGTGATAGTTTCTGAATTTGCCTTTGTAAAGTTCATAATTTTGTAATAGGCAGAGATATTCCCAAAGCAAACAGCAGTTCTGAGTTGCAATTCCATGAGTTTGTGGGACGTTTTGGTTTGGGTTTTTTTAAAGAAAAATAAAAGAAAGTTATTAGATCATTGAAGGCATTTTCAGCAGTTGATACATCACAGAATAAAAGAATGGGTAAGGTTGGAAGAGAGGACAGTGGGTCATCTGGTTCAATGATGATTGTTTTTCTTTGAATAATAGGGGGTAGGGAAAGAGTCTGTGAGGAAGACTCTGGGATTGATTGGAGTTTTCATTGAAAAGGCAGAGAAAACACTTTCACATCCTCTTTTTTTTTTTTTTTTCCATCTTCTTTTTGAATTTTTATTCTTTCCTGAATGTACTGGGAGCTTGCCATGTTCTGGGTCAGGAAAAAGACCACAGCCAGTTTATTATTATTTTTCCTTTTAATGAAGCTGATTTCTTTTCCCAGTATGTGCACTTTGCAGTCCACTGGTTTGGACAGGAAAATCTGTCCTTGTTAAGAAAAATACTGAATAAAACAGAGCTGTTAGCCCATATCCAAAAATATTCTATGTTTTTGTTTTGGGCTCTGCTGGAAACGCTACATTAACTTTGCCTCAGGACACTAATTAACAAACTGGCCATTAATTGCTGGTAATAAGGAACTTGTCAGCAGTCATTGTTCCCTTAAACTGCGTAAATTCAAGAGGACAAGTTTGGAAGAAAGTACCCCTCTGAAAGATCCCTGTCTTTTCTCTGAAATGCGAGAAATTCTCAATAAGTGAATGAAAAGGACCTTGGGACCTCAGATAATGTTATTTTCTAAAGCAGCAGCGATTTGTCTAGAAATGGCCAGTAATGTGATGCTAGAATAAGTTATTTCCTTGATAATGCTTCTTGCCTTTGATTGAAAACAAGCTTCACTAAAAATAGTCATGACAGAAAGTGATTTCATTCCCAAGGGTTGAAGTGGTAGTCATGTATGTATTTCTTGCCTGTCTTCACTTCTCTTGTTTGTATAAATAATGAAATGGTGACAGATACGTGTGGTGACATTACAGTCAGTAATAACAATTGCTGCCATTTACTCTAGAGGTGAAAAGCTGGCCTGAAATTGGAACAGGTATCTTAGACCCCAGGGCATTAGGAAAGGGGTTATAGTGCTTGGAGTTAGGGGTGGAAAAGCATTACACTAAACACAATTAATCGTAATGTTCAGGGAATTCTCAGGCAGATTCTGACTTCTTGTATTCCACAGGATAAAATGCTTCTATTTTCATAGTATCTGATTTTCAAAGAAAATGTGAAAAAGGACATAAAACCAGATAAAATTCTGATTCAGAGGAATTAGCAGTGGCCTCTTATATTCTGCAAATTATGAGAAGACATGTAAAAAAACCCCACACCCACCAAAAAAAAAAAAAAAAAAAAAAAAA
>VWZT01016883.1:44089-217593 GCA_013397055.1 Pachycephala philippinensis
CCCACCAAAATGAAAAAAACCCAGATATTTTTATTTAGAACAGAAATCCAGAACTCTTGATAATAAGAGTTTATTGCTCTGCTAATGTTTGGCTTTTCTTTTCTGAGCTAAGGAGACCAGTTTCTCTGTTGAAGAAACATGACAAAAGGGACCATTCCTTTTTTTCCACCATCTTGTAACCTTTTTTTTTTCTTTTCCTAACTTTTTAAATAACCTTTTATACATCTGGTGTTCAAGGAATTTTACCTTGAAATTACTGTGAGAAGGGGTAGATTTAGATTATCTACTACAGTATTTTTGTCTTTATTTTAATATCTCATTTTATTGTGGTAATGTTGAGATTACTTTGATATACATTGGTGTTTGGATTATAAAAATTTGTCAGATAAACTTCGATGATTGCAAAATGGATCAACAGAGAAATAAAACTTGCTTACATTTGAAATTAAAATATATTATTGAATAGAGGAGTGTTGTTTCATATCCAAACTGAAAAAAGTTTTTTGAAGAGCCATAGATCTTAATTCAAGAATATAAATAACAAAATTAGATGCCACCCCTCTCTACTTCCTTCTACCGCCAATAACCCTGCAAAACTTGGGGAAAATAATTTGAATTTCTGATAAGAAAAGAAAACATATAAATGCACGTATCTTTGCCCCAAATCATTGTTAGTTTACTTATGCTTTTAGTTTACATATACTTTTATGAGGCATTTTGGTGCTATGGAGAAGTTTGGGGGTTGGGAGCTTGAACAGATTTTTGATTAATTTCTGAATATTTTTTCATTTTTGCCTTTATTAAAGATGTACAGTAGAAAGAAGTGTAGAAAAACAAGGTTTCCCAAACCCAGACATATGTAAAAGAAAACACAAACAGGAAACAGAAGTTTAATGAGACTCCAAACCAAAAAAGATTTAGTGACCTTATGGTGCCAAAATCGAGATCTATTAAACTTGAGAGACTTTTTTTTAAAAGGTTTGAGTGTTCATCCCTATTAAGCCAGATTTGCGTAAATCAGTGTGTTTGGTTGACCTTGGCTGGTTGCCAGATCCTCACTAAAATCTCTCTATCACTCTGCTCCTCAGCTGGTCAGGGGAGATAAACTCTAACGAAAGTATGAGTCTTATCATAGGTTCAACATAACGACAGGGCAAAACAGACTGGGGCAAAGTAATGAAATTTATTTAATTTATTGCCAATCAAAATCAGAGTAAGGTAATGAAAAATAACCTCAAATCTTAAAATCACTTTCCCCAACCCCCTCTTATTTCTGGGCTCAGCTTCACTCCTGGTTTAATTGCCTCTTTCCTACCAGTAGTGCAGTGGGATGGGGAATTGGGGTCACATTCAGTTCATCACACCTTGTCTCTCTATGCTTTCATTCTCACTCACTTCCCCGTGGGATTCCTCTCAAAGGAGACAGTCCTCCATGAACTTCTCCAGCATGAGTCCTTCCCACGGGCTACTGTTTTTCCCAACTTCTCCAGCATGGATCCTTTCCATGGCGTCACGAGTTCTGCCAGCAAATCTGCTGCAACATGGGCTCCTCTCTTCGTGTGTCCACAGGTCAACAAACCCACTTCAGTACAGGCACAGGGTCACAGCCTCTCTCAGGCATCCACCGTCTCCAACGTGAGGTCCTCCAGGGGCTACAGGTGGATATCTGCTCCATTGTGGTCCTCCATGGGCTGCAGGGACACAGCTGCTTCACCACGGGCTGCGCCATGGACTGCAGAGGAATCTCCGGTGTGATGCCTGGAGCACCTCTTTCCCCTTTCCTCAGTGAACTTGGAGTCTGCAGAGCTCACATTTCTCTCACATATCCTCATTCCTCTCTTCCAAGTGCTGTAGGGCTGCACTATTTTCCGCCTTCATAAATACGTTGTCCCAGAGGCTCTACCACTGTTGCTCAGCCGTGGCCAGTGGCACTGACTCCATTGGATGTAGAGAAAGCTTCTGGCAGCATCCTGTAGGGTCCTATAGGCAACAGTCAGATGACTGAAGGCATTTCGAGTGGTGGACTATCGCCAGAATTTGGGCCTGTTTAATCTAAAGTAGGGAAGATGGAGTAAAGGTATGATGAAAGTCTTCAAATATTTAGAAGACTGATGCAAACTGCAAAGAAATCTTTTTTTAGCACGCCCATGTAGTAGAAATAATGAGAAATAAATATTGCACAGATGAGATGTTAGGAAAAGTTTTCTAACAGTAAGGATACTGGTGAGTTTCTGTAGACTGCTGGAAAATTTATGTTGTTCGTAGGCACTTTGGATGAGTTTTCACAGCTGTGCTGGATGAACATCTGTCAATAAAGATGTAAGAATGGACTTCTGGAACTACTGTGGATTAGTGGGTGTATTGTGGACTGGATCAGGGACTAGGGGAGCCTGTAGGATCCTTTGCAGGCCTATGGTAGTTCTGTGCAGTTAAATGCCTTGCTGAGCCCAGTCAGCTGGGAGGAAAATCATTTCTCTATCATCAGATGAAAAGCTTTAAGAACAAGGAAACAAAAATCAAAACACCTACCAGTGAGATGAGGAGTCCATGAGAACACATTTAAAGACAGCAAAGAGAAGATTTGGTTATAATGGCATCAGTTATTGTTTTTGTATTGTAATAGGACAGTAACTTGTGGAGAACAAAGTAAGGTTTATCTGCAGGAGCACCCTTGACCCCTTTTCTGGAGCTGGGATTCTCGTAGAGATAATACCAAGATATTGAAAAGAGTTTACTGTGCTTCCAGAAGATTAAAAGCTAGATGAATTACAAGAAACAACATGAGGATGAAGAAATTGGTAGAATTGGATAGTGGGAGGATGAGCTCATTTACAGAAGAATAGCTATCAACCAGTGAATCTATCTTCTTGGCTGCACGTTACTGTCTGGCAGAGTTTGGTAGGCCTTGTGGCAGAAGGAAGCCTTAAGATGGGATGAAATCCAAATTTAATAGCTCTTTGAGTTAAATATACTCTAATCTCATTAAATGCTTAGGGAAATTTCAGGGAATTTTAGAGGGACAGGTGAAGGAGCAATGGGTAAGGCTCAGTAGCTGGACAAGTTTTGGCAGAAACCTGTTTCTGCTGCAGAAAAGGAAGCAAGGGCTGGAGAGCAAATTCCTCCTTGTGCTGCAATGGCAGCACCTTCATGTTGGTCAGTGAGAGGCTTAGATGTGCCCATGCAGTGTGTGTCCTCCTTGGGCATCCAGGCTGTTTACAGAGGGAGGCTGGGGTGTGCACTGGTCGAGGTTAATCCACCTCCTTTCTCATGCACAATTAAAGAACTCAATGGCTTCCATGCTGGAGATGACTCTCAGAACCCTTAGGATTTAGAACTGATTCTCACTGATTTCAAGTTCAGCCATAATGAAGTAGTTCACAGTAGTTGTTTTTTTTTTTTTTTTTTTTTTTTTTTTTTTGTTTTGTTTTGTTTTTTTGGCGGGGAAGGGTTGTTTGGTTTGGGTTTTGGTTTTNTATCTTCCTAAAATAAAATTCATTTGCTTATTACAGAGATTTTGAGGATGGGTGAATTACGTGTAGGGTTTGGAAATTAGGTGCTGGTCATTGTTGTCAATAAAACTATGAAAACCTATATTTAAGCATTTTATAACAAACACTAATTTGGTGAAATATTTCAGGAATATATGTGGGGAACAGTATTTTTCTTTCTACTTTTAGAATTTGCTTTATTTGCATTTCATTTTATTTGTGTTTTTCTTTGGGCTATTTAAAAATCCTTGGGAGTTAAACATGACAGGTTGTATGTGTGCATTGGAATATGATTTACCACATTTTTCCCATGCCATGAGTATATGAATTCCTGCTTACATAAGAAAATATTTGAACATAAAAAGCAATAATTTGGAATCAGATTGTGCAGGATGAATCATGAGACAAAATCTCCTTAGAGATCCAAAAACATATTCTGGCATTCCTGCCAGAGTGTTTTCATAAAACATTTTTTTCTTAAAAGGAATTGCTCAGAAGGTAATAAATAAAAATCGTAATAACAAAAGGCAACCAAAAGTTGCAACTTGATTTTGCAAAATGTATATGTTATATGAAAAAAGAAATCTGTGTTTACCTTTGCCCTCGTATAGATTAGTCTTCCAAGGCCCCTTCTGAATCACAGTTAAAGGAAAAACTTCTGTTTTGGTGTCTCACTTCTTTTGTTGATTTAATATATATAGAATTATTGCATAGTGGAATAAAGTAATCTACAGTCTTCATGCTGTTTTTTTTTTTCTTTTTTTTAAAAGCGAAAGCTATCCAAATTTCCAGGTTCCTTACGGTCAGTGTGAACATCATGGGCTTCAAGTTATCAGCTTGTTTTCTTTCTTATGTTGTGCTCCTGTGCTAAAAGCATCAGACTCTTTTCACCTGTCAGCCAGTTTCTGTGGGAAATGCTGCTTCAAGTTTCCGCTCCCATGTTAGTCTCACCAGGATCCCAAGGGAGGTACAGGTTCATGAGTCTATCACGTGCCTCCAGGAAAACACTGCTAAAGGACCCCCGTAAGTCTCTGATGGGAGCCTTGCTAAAACTGAAATGTGCTGAAAATGGATGTGGCTATTTTTCTGAGAAAAGGGAATACTTCTTTCTTTTCCTATCCCTTCAGAATAAGGTAAGGGATGCCACATTTAAAACGTGTTTCATGTACAAGATACAAAAAATTATTGCTGCTTTAAAAATTGTGCAACATCAAAATATAAAATAGTAAGTCTGTGGCAGTTTTGAGTTGATAGAAGCATGATACAAATGGTAACTCCAAAATTTTATGGGATTTGCCTTTGAAGTTATCCAAAAGAGTAGTTCCCTGTAACTGGACCTGTACTAGAGCCTCAGTTTATGTATAAGATTTGATAAATCTTCCAGTTAAAAAAATAAATTTTTTAAAAAATTTGTCAAAACATTAAAATTCATATTTTAAAACCAGTTTTTTAAATTTAAAGCTATTACCCATTTGACAATGTTGGACAATTCATATTTTAAAAGAAAAAATAATCTCACAGTTGAGTATTTATTTTAAAAAATTGATAGTCCCAGTTAGGATACACAGGCTCATTTCTTGCTTGTGGGAAAAGCGTAATGCTTCAAATTTTCAGTTCAACTTTTTGAGATCATAAACATTCTAGAAACACAGGAAATCTGTTTTCCACTCCTGCATTCAGAAGCACAAACCTGTGGCCGCACAACACATTATTAATTAGAAAAAAAGGCACTATATTAGTAGAGTATTGTTTTACCAATGTATGTGCAAATAGCTTCATGATATTAGGGAGTTAACTGTTAGTATGTAAGAGTTAGGAGCTAAGAAAAAGCTACTTAGCAAACATGCTGGGTTGTCAACTTAAATGGAAGTACCTGTTTTTCACCTTTCTATAGGGGTGCTACACATGGAGAACATTGGAAAGTTCTTAAACCTAAGTGAGCCCAAAAGTCCTTTCAATTCTTCTTGCGTGGTTTGTTTGTGTAGGTATTTTGGGGGGGTTGAAGGGTGGTGTTGTGCAATAATTATATTGATCTTCAGCTCTATTATTTTCATTGCACTGTCTGTGACCATATGTCCTAGTGTATTTCCCCCAAATAATTTTGGATCCATTGGCTTACTTCAAGTGAGTTTGACAGAGAAGGTAGGTAGCAGAAAGAGAGAAGGTAGGTAGCAGAAAGAGCAGAGACCTTGTCAATATCCCCACGCAGGAAAGGGCACTGGTGTGAGCTTTCCCATAGTACACATCAGAAAATTCACAGGATATAGAAGCCACCAGAATCACTAGAACTGTAGGGAAAAGAAGGAATTGGAGTTTACATCTTCCTAAGCCACTATTTGAATCTCACACAAGAAAAAAAAATGTGTAGAAATTGTCTCTAGCACTCATAAGCTACCTGTTTCAACCAACCTTCCTTCTTCTCATTTTTTTTTCTCCCCACTCCGATCTCCTGTAAGTATAAAACCTGTTTGCAAGCAAGCTGATTCCAGAGTAAAATCTTCCAGTGACCTGGAGAGAACTGGGATGCCTCATAGGGAATATAGTGGAAAAACTGACGTAGCAAAGTGCTGTGTGGTGGGAAGGTGGCTGCTTGGAGAGCACAGCAGAGGGCTGACCATCATTCAGTGTTGCAGACTGCCCTGGGACACTGAGCTGGCTACAACTGCCTTCATGCCAGCAGGCAGCCTAGAGCTGAATAAGTGGCCTGGGAATGGCTGCATCCGCTTTTAGGTACGTTTTCTTCATTTCAGAGATTGTATTATGAAGCCGGAGGGAGTGCTTCAGGCAGAATATATAAATTAACTGGTTACTGAACTGTGTAGGAGGGACTGAAGTCCTGAAAAGGGAAGCTTACAATAAAACCTCTGTCTGTGTGCTGCAGAAAGGCGTTCAAGTTGCCCAGGTCAAACCTCACACACTATTTCCAACAGACGAAAGTGGTGGCCTAGAACAGCTCAGGAGACTGAGCTGGTGAAAACAGAATCTTGGCTCACCACACTGTTTTTCAACAATTGTGTTAATGTAAGATTTCCAGCAGACATGGGTGGAAGATTCAGGATGTGAATTGAAAGACACTCTCAAACTATCCCAGAGTTTGGAAGTGGAGTTTGGCTGCAAGTCCATTATAAAAAAGCAATTTTGTAGAACTCAAATCCTGTTCAAGCTATCAAGTGTCCTCCAAAATTTAGACATATCTGGATCAAGCCTTCTCATTATGGTCCATCTCTAATTTTCACCAAATATTCAAAACTCCTAAATCCCCTTTCTGTCCTACTTTTCTTTCTTGACTGTATTTTGATTCTATTTCCGTTCTTATTCTAGTCTGTTCAAAAATGTCAGTTGGGGTTTTACCAGGGAGTTTTATTACTTTGGAATGCATTAAGTTTTGTTTATCTGGTCTTCTTTTTCCATGCCCCTTCCACCTTCCTCTCCCACCTCCCTCTCCCCTCCCCAATGCGTTCAACAAATTTATTTTGTTCTTCAATTGCAGTTCCAAGGAATTAGCAGCAGTAGCTTTTAGTCACATTACACTATCTGCTCATAACTAGATACAGTGAAATACTGTTTGTGCTCTATACTACCAAGAAGTTCGTGTGCTTTTTAAATTCAAAACATCTAAGTGCACCCATGTTGCAATTTGAGTAATTTTGAACTGTTTCTCCTGTGATTTTTTTAGTTCCAATTACAATATGGAATTACATATGGATATATATGGATGACAGGAGAAATACTGTGACAAAAAATATTCTAAAGCAGAATCCACAGCAAGTGGAATTTTCAACAGTATTTAGTAGCTCACCTATGTGTGTACAGAATGTGTGTTTATAATGGAGCTTAGTTCATTAATTGATGGTTTTATTATCTATAAAAGCAATGAGTCACCTCATCTGCATGTTAGAAAAATATTAGTCTATTTAATCCAGTACATAGTTTTTAGCAGCAGTCTAAGCAGTGTGAAGACACAGGTCAATAGGAATGTCAGGTGATACATTTTTACACAATGGCTGTGAACACAAAAAGCAATAGAGGAGCATGTATAGACTCTTTCAGACTTATCTGTAGGTAATAAAAGGGGTGTCTGAACAATCCCAACTTCATGGGCACAACTGTAGCAATATAGAAATAAAACTAGTTTGAAGTTACTTTTATTTAGCCATACAACAGTGACAAATTCAATATTAATATATTAATGTATATCTGTATGTGGAATGGACTCTTTCTCCCGGAAGAAGGTAAAAAACCTAGGATACTTTTTGTCAAGATATTGAGATAGATCTATTTATTTATTTAAATTTAAATTTAAATTTAAATACACCTTCTTTGACTCCAGGTGCCAAAAAAAGTTGAAAGTATGTTCTTTGTCACAAATAAAGCAGAGACTGTTTAAACATAAAGAAATGAAAAATTAAAAAAAAAAGTCAGAGAAGGTGAAGAATGAAGAAAAATATGTATCTTTGTGGTCTTAGTATCACTTTTTTGCTGGCAATAATATTTACTAGTACCGGGCCTTGTTAGCATAGAGATTTGGGTTATGCTTGTACAGTGCTTTAACCCAGTCATCCAAATTTGCTTGGGGTTTTCCAAGTTCAGCAGTGTAAAGTACGTGCATAAAGCTTTCTTCTGCTTTCAGAGGATATTAATAATTTGGCATATTGAATTACTCAAGTGGTAGAAAGTTGCATTCTGTAAGGCTGTCAGAACTTCGGTCAGTGCCTTACACATCTATATTGAAAAAGATTTACTCAATTACACAGTCCTGTGCTTATCTTTTCCTGCATAAACTTTCCATATTTATTGATAGATACGATTCCTGGAGTTTCCAATTAATCACAATTAATGCTTTTTGTTGTTGTTCAAAGTAATTTCATGCATTCAGACTGTGCTTCAAGTACTGTTAACTTCCTCAAAAGTGCATTTAAAAAAAATTATTCTTATCAGCACATTTTCAAATTGTGTCAAGGATTCTTTCCTCACCATACCAGTGAAACAAAGGAAGCGTTTACATCCTGGAAAACAATGTGCAGAGAGATTAAGCTAAAGGTATCCATTCATTTTTGGGAAATCCAAGCTGTCTAGGACCTGATTTCTTTTCCAATACTATGAATTAGCTTGATCTATACAACACAGAATGTCTGTAGTCACGTGTGACCAGCACTTACGTTATTCAAAAATCAGCTTTCAAAGTAGGCATCCAGAAAATGAGTTAAACAGAACTTGTGACTATCTCTGATGAGTTACATATAAAAAGCTTACATGATAATTCGAAGGCCATAATTTGAGTGTCTTTTCATGGAGATCAGAACACCTTGGAGCGATAGAAAGAAAGGTTACTAAACCTGTATCTTGTCAAACATGACTTAAACAATTTATTTCTGCTTCCTCCTAAAAATTGCACTCTTGGAAATAGTCAAACCCATTTTATTGAAATTAGGGATAATATATAATTCAGTACACAAAAGAAAACAGTAAACAATTCAAGCAATAATAATTTGTCAGTGTCAGAACTGAAGAAAAGTGTGATTGTGCAAAAGGTTTCAGTGAACAGTTTTTAACAGGAGAGCTGATTGCAATGCCTGCAATAATAGACATCTCGGAACTCACCTAACTCAATAGTGAGCAAAAAGATCAGTAAATTACACTGCAAATACAAAAAGAGATAGAAGGCATGCTATACTTCTTTCTTTCCCCTGTGTTCAGACAGGAACGACTAGATTGACTATTGAGAAAGGTCCTACATTTTTGTGTAGGCCTGCAAAGCTTCTCTGCCAGTGGATAATTGATCTGCTCACAGGGATTATAGCATTATGCACAGAGCCATTTGGGGATGTCAGGTCAGCAAGTTGATTCCTTGAAGGCTATTCAAACGAGAAGTTTGTTTCAGGTCTGAGAAGATTGCTAGGAGGAAAATATCATAGAAAACACTACAATTATTTGCTTCCTTTTATATCACGTAGTCTTCATTCCCAAATATAGTTACATTGAGCTTCAAGGGTTGGCAAATAGAAACAAAATGCCAAACCCCAAATAAAGCTGTATTCTTTCCTCTTCATATCTCACCTGGCATTGACAAGAGTTCCCCAGGCTGACTCACACTTGTACAGAGCCTGTGCTTGAGACAATGCACAAGGGCATGCTATGGAAAGGTGGGTAGTAAATCCAGTTGTGGGTAGGAAGATTTAACTATGTGTTATCCTCCCTTTCCTGCTTAGAAATTTGGGGAGGCAAAAGCGTTGAAAAATGTTAACTCAGGTTTGCCTCTTCCATCTGCAGTCAAAGCTCACCTGTGACGTGGACCTGATGCTGCTTTAATTCTCGGGCTTAAGTAATTTAATTGACTATTATAGAAAACTGGATGGGGGAAAGGAGGTATTCCTGTTGCCTAGACTTTTGTTCTTTTGTTCAAGAAATTGAGCTGATTAACTTGCTGGTTTCCTTTTTCATACCCCTCAGCAGACATTCAAACAGCAAGGACACAGTTGGGTCTGCTTTGGCAATGTTCTTCATGTCTCTTCACGTGTTTAGTTACAAACTTCAACAAAAACCTGCTGTAAACAGTAGTTTACCATGCAACACTGAATTTCTAATGCAAAGACAGCTTTGGAAGAAAAGCCACATTTTTCTTCCATGGACAAGGTACCCTTTGGGTAGAAAAATCTGGATTCTAAAACGCTAGGATTTGAGAATAGTGACATCTTTAGAAAAGACTGTCTAGGAACAAACTAATGTATGCTCCTGATCCAAAGGCAAAAAATATGTAACTAAAAAGTCATTCAAAGAAAATACAGTTTTGGCTTGCTGAGGAGACAGATCTAAGAGTCAGATTGTTTCATTTAAAAGAGTTAGCTTGGAGGTAGGATTACTTTTATTGTCTAAAGTGCTGAAGTAGAAAGCCTTTAACAATATGAAGAACTTCAAGCATGCAATGTCAAGGTTCTAATTACCTCTCACAAATTAAACCAAGTTCCCCAGGCAAATAAGTAAAAAAGAAAACAAAACCCACAAAAGAGAATAACCCTTCTTTCTTTTCTTTTTTCTTGGTCTTTTTTTTTAATCCAGTGTGAACTCATCTGTTATCATGACTTTGCATTCATTACAAATTTTGGAAGGATTTTCCTAGAAGTCTCACAAATTATGATAATGCCATGGTACTAGAATTCTTGGAGCTGCTTAAATTCCTCTGGTCCCTTAATTTTTTTAAGGGGTATTTAATGTGAAAAGAGGCACGAGAAGAGCATCCTGTTCCAAGTATTGAAGAAAGACAAAAGAGTAGTTCTCTTTGCTACAGGTAGCTCATACAAGTAGCACCCTGTTGTTATACAGCGACAACCCAAAATAACACAGCTGAAAGTTGTGATGCTGCACAATCTGTTATGTGGGACACTTTGTACAGCCTGTAGTTGCAGAGGTGGACCCTTCAGACTCAGCCTTACCATCTACAGCTTGGTTCTGTGGTGCTAGACAGCAGTTTGCTAAAGCCTGTCAGAAAATAGCGAACTCATTCAGTTTAAGTCCACCAGCTCATCCCTGGATATTTCTAGGCTTCCACTCCCAGGAGGGTGTAGTAACTGCCTGGAGTTTCTCAACAGCAGCTAACACACTCTGCCTCCAAAGTTTTCCATTAAGGTTTTTATCCTCCAAAAAGTGTTTGATCTTAGCTTCTATGAAGCTAAGACATTATTTCTGAGTTGAGGTGTCATAACATAACCCACCCTGGCCAGGTTTGAGGTTCAGCTGCAGGTGTAGGTGTGGGATGTATTTTGCAAGTGTGTCTCACTGTGAAGGTCTGAATTTATAATGGACCTGAAGATAACTTTTTCTCTCTAAATCAAATGTATACTTTCTTTATACAGAGCAAATGCAACAACCTAAGATTAATGAGCAGCTTTTCAAAAGTAATATAATTCTGAAGTTCTAACCATTAAGCATAATCATGAAGGAATGTCTCACTAAATAAACAAATAACATCTATGATTTTATATGCCTGACACTGCCTGTTCTAGTGGGTTTTGGCAGGTGTAGGATTACTTGTGACCACAATAAATGGTAATTAAAAAAATAATCAGAAATTAATAAAAAATAAGTAGGGCATGTGGGCATTATGTCACCTTCATTTAACGCTCTCAGGAAAGACCAAAATATGTCAAGTTTCTGGGGACTTTGTAAAATCTCTTTTCAACTGTGTCATGCAACACAGGAAGGTAAAATGTAGTGGAAAAACCCCATAGAATGTGAGATTTATTTGAAAGCCTTATCACAAAGTCAACCTTAATTCTGGAGGTTTTCTTCCCAACACTTGATTTACATTATCGATGTTATTTTTTATCTATATTCATTTCTATTGCTTTTTAATACACAGTCACAATAGTTGGCAGCTACAGGTTTGATCCTGCTGTGCATGCTACTGGATGTGTTTATTTACTTTGATAAGCAAACCTAACAAAGCTGTCAGGACACTGATTTATGGTAGTGATCAGCTTGATATTTTCATTTTCTTTGCACATGGGGAGGCACTGCCTGCATGACATCAGCTGCTTCCAAATTAATTCCTGCCTGCACCCTTTTGCCTAGGGCATAACTATCCCTCCCACCCCTAACATCAACCCAAAAGATTTCTTGTAAAGTGAGTTCAATTGCAGTGCGACTCCTGCTTCTCCAGTCCCACTGCAGTCATCTGAGAATCAGGGAGTGAGGGAACACATGGTTAGAGAAGAGGAGCAAACAGTTGTGTGAGATTTCGAAAAACATGTCAACTACTTGTGCTTCCCAAAGCTTGAGGGGAGAGTGAATGCGCAGCATTCAAAATCCATATGCTGAACCCAAACTGGGCTGTTTTGGAAAAGAAGTTGAGAATTTGTACAAAACCAGCAAAATGAAGTTATTTTCCCTTTGGAAACATTTTTTACACTTGGAATAGAAGTTTATTGGACACTTTAGATGGCTAAGAGCCTAGGTTTATGCTTATAGGGTGTTCTTCTAATGTGTATGTTTGTAGTTTTCAATTCATGTTTTGTGAATTGAAGTTGGTTTAAACAGAGACTCCAGAATATTTAACTGCCAAAATAACCTACATTTGCAAAGTTGCTTAGGGTTGTTGCCTGATCAGTTCAGGATGGATCTGATTCACCATAAGTGCAAGAAGAACTGGTAAAAAGAGTTCAGGTTTCCTCAGTACTCTCATAAATGAAAGACTATTTTGTTGGTGAAGGGCTGTGTGAGGACCTAGGAAATAGTTCCTCATAATAGAGATGAGGAAAAATAATCAATTCCTTCTAGTCATAACTTTTCCCTTGAACTTTTAATGATGTAGTTAAAGTGAGACCCTATATTCAGCAACTCTTCAAGAAAAAGCACACAGTCTTTTTCAATCGTTCCTTAACTGTTTCACTGTTCTATACTTTAAGTCTCTGTAAGAAATTATTTGGTTTCCGTTTGTGCTCTATCATAACTCATAGTTCAAGGTTTTAAAAAATAATTCTCCTGGCCAAGTGCAGATTGCAAACTGTTATGTAATGCTCCAGTGACGCAGTAGTGAGATTTTCCAGCATTGCTGAATGGGTCATTGTTAACATTTGGGGGGCGATTTGCAGCAACTCTTGAATAGCTGGGTTATAATATTAGCAAGACTACTTCAGTATGCCATCTTGATATTTCATGAGTTCAGCTGATTTTTTAAGTTGAATATCTACTCTAGTCAGGTTATAAGTTTCTCCATCATAATTTTCATTCCATGAATCACTGAAACAAGCCCCAACTTGGTATGAATGTTCTACCTGCCACTTGCTTACAAAGACATCATTGGCACTGTTTCAGCAGTTAAGCTCAAGGGTTTAGCTGGAACATTTCACCACACTCAACAAAACCCACCTGGCTTCCAAGTTTCAAAACTTGTTAGCCAGTGATTTTGGAAGGTCCTGAGCAAATAAGAATTCACTGTAGCCTCTAATGATTCCTTGATCTGCCAGCTATAGCAGTCTGTTTAAGTTTCTGGACTTTTCAGTTTTCTTTATGAAAATTTTACTCTTAAGTGAGGGGCTCTTCAGCTTGACTTTATAAAAATGTCCTGGTTTAATTAAGCTTTATTTTACCTGTCATAACTGTATCTCAGTTTACAACTTCTATCCTAACTCATAAGGTCTCTGACTAATCATTTTAATTCTCATTTCTTTCACTTCTCTTTTGTGAGTACTTTTTCAATTAGGTGGAAATAAAGTGAAAGTAAAATTTTTCACTCTGCTTCAAATCAATTTTTTTTTTTCCTGCAAGGGACTTATCCACCTTCAGACTTTCCTTTTACATTCAGAAAAACAAATGTGAGATGAACGAAAGACCACATGAATTGTAGCTATGAAAATCTCATCAGTGAAAGTTAAGCCAAATTATTATGTTCTCTACTTGTTTGAACAACCATGGTTTGCCTACACTGGACTACTTTTCTTTTTTCACTAATTGCCTTCAATTACCTGAATGCCAATTTACTCAAGGCAATTAACACATCTCTAAAAGTTAGTTTGGGTAGACATATTTCAGCATAAGAATTCTTGTGTTCCAACACAGTGAGGTCCAAGAAAAAAAAAACAAAACATGAGTGTCTTGGAAATATCTAGTCTGGCTTAAAAATAAAATATTTTTTTTAAAGGAGTTGATAGGCAGTAATTTAAAACTTCCATCAAGAAAAATAGGCTAAAAAAAACCCCAAAACTCAGCCCCTAGAGCATGTCTCATTTTAGACAAAGGGTTCATAGTTGGAGTGGGGGAGAAAGAAAGCCCAAAATTAATAAAAGTCACTGAAATGTAGCTGTATTTAGATATAAAAACCTGGTTATATTCAGTATAGCATTGTATAGGCTTATGAAGTGGGACCATGACTGGTGCATACAAAAGTCTTTGATATCAGTTCAGTGCTATCGAGACTTATGAAAGTAGATCTGCCTGTTTGCTGGGGCTAGAGTCTGTCCTGTGCAGTGCAGGCCCAGGACAATTTGTGAAGCAGGGCAAGAGATAAAAATGTATGTTTTTTAAAAAATACAATTGGCAAGGTAAGATTATTCCATACAGAAGGAACATGTTTCATATTTAAAGAAGCTGGTGAGTGAAAATTTAAGGCTGAACTATGGAACTGAACTTTCCTTTACAAAAGCAGATTAAAAGCAGCAAATGGCTTAGTCAGCAAACCACACTTATTTTTTCCACAAAGGGGAGCGGAGTATAATTTAAGCAAGTTAACCACAGCCTTGGACACCTGAGCATAGGAGTCCAAGAACTGTAAAAATCACTGTTCCAAAACAGAATCATCAAGTCGTGATCAGTGGAACACTCTTCAAATGCTGGCTGATCTCTCCCTGAAAATGCTAGCTGAAAAAAGGTCCTCTTATATTCTCAGAGAAACTGAAGATACACTGTAGAAGACAGGCCTACGGGCAGTTTTTTGTGTCCTTTAAAGGAAGCATGCCTGCAATGTCTTTGCTCTGGATACCAGTTAACACAAGCTACAGGTTACATCCATGCTGTCTGTATGTTTAAAGGCTTTTCAGGCTTACATTTCTTTTATGGTACCTAAATTTGTGTGATTTTTTTTTTCCTTGGGCAATGGGTGTTTTGCTTTATATCATCAAATTAAGCAATCAGTAGGCAGGTTTCTCAGAAGGATGTCACAACACTTTCATTAAGCTCAATAGGAGACAGTTTAGACTTCAAGAATACCTGTTTCTCTCTGGGTCAGTTATGATGTTTAGTTCTGGATATATCAATGCAGATGTTGTGCCAGGTCTTTTGTACCTGATGTTGTAAAGCCAGAGGTAGATTTTCTTCTTGTTTAAGATTTCAAGGAAATTCCTGCTCTTAGTCTACAGCACAAAAAGTCAGAGCTTTATTAAAGTTGTTTCCTTCCCTCCCTCCTCCATCTTTCCCCACCTTACAGAAAGAAAGCATCCTTCTGCTGCTTGATTGACGTTGCAGTTCTGGAGGGCAGCCCACACTGTTTGAACATGATCCTCACAGTGCGGGGATGCACGCTAGATTTCTTCCCAGTTATGCAACATACTGATTGTGTGCCAAAGCTGAATAATTGTCATTCACAGGGCCACAGAGGAAAACTGTGAAGTGTGAGGACTAATCTGGGGGCCACAGGGAGGCTAATTCAAGGCAGACACTAGGTCTCTGTCAAACACCCAGAAGGTGCCCAGGCAGACTAACAGAGACACCAGCTGAGCTCAGCCCTTCTTGTTTCTTTCCCAGGGTTTCCTTTTTCTACTGCTGTCCTCTCCTTGAAATTAGTGAAAATGACTTTACAGGTTAGGTGCCAAAGGTCATTTGGTTTGCATTCAGTCATACTTTCTACAGCCTGTTCAGGCTACTGTAAGGTGCTACTGGTAGGGTTGTTTGTTTTCTTTCTTGAATCATTAACTGACTAATGACTTCATAGGTATTAACATTTAAGAACTATAAATACATCACTAAAATGAACAACATGTTTAGCATCATGTAAGAATCGAAGTGCAACTTACAAAAGGATGGAATGATTTCCCCCTCTCGTCAACCCTCCAGTGACAGACCCTGATTGAAAGCTCACTGAAGCCAAAGAGGCTGTCCTCTCAGAAGCTGGGGATAGTCTCTCTGGACTGCCAGGGTGGTACAGGGGCAGATTGCTCTTGATCTGAAGGATGTATAACATTTGTCATTTAGAAATCACTTAGATGCATTCTGCTCAGAAAAAAATTACACCCATCAGGCTAAAGTCCTACAACAGACCTGGACATTTTGCTGTAGACAAAGGAAGAAAGGGTCTGGAAAGCAACTGCAAACATCCAGCCACATCATTGAAGAACTCTTTACCGGCACACACATGTTGGCTCCCAGCGCAGCACATCCTGCCTCTCTTTCCAAACCCTCATCACCAGGGGGTGTACACACTTGAGAAATTCAGCAGCTCCCAAGGAGACTTCATTATTTATGTCACTGTTTGAAAAAGTGCTAGAATAATAATAATAAGGATAAAAACATCCATAATATTAGATGAGGAAGATATTTTTTACTTTCCGTGTATGTAATGTAGTAAGATAAAAGAATACTTACAAGAAACCCAAAAAAGGTGAGTAGAAACTAACCTTTTGAAAAAAGGCTCAAAATAAATTCTCGAATGAACATTTGTAGCAGGAAAAAACATCATATTCCATTATTACTGGGATTTTGTGGAGTCTTTTCCCCTGCAGAAGGAGGAGAAGGAAGGCTAGAGTTACTTAAACACCCTAATGAAAGCAGTAAATTGAATGTATCTTTCTTAAGTATCAACTTTCTTATGCCCCAGATCATGTCACTAATATCACCATTAATCCCCTCATCTGGTGATTTTTTGTTGGAATGTGTCAAATGTCTGCATTATTTTATTGTTAAATGTCATGAGATTAGAGTGAATTATGTAAGTCACCAGGTTTCTTAAAGATGCATTTTTGCTGATCTTCTTTGGTCATAAAATGAATTGAGTTACATGTTCTCTAAGACAAAAACCTAGGATCCTTCTTTCAAACACAAAAAAAGGAAATACATTTTACTTACAGCATTTGTGATGAGTAAGGCCACAGGGTGTTTCTCTATGAAACCAAGGCTAAAATTAGTTACCTCCTTTCTTGTATTCATTTGGGTTAACTACATATATCTGTGACAGTATATGAAGACTGAGGTTTTTTGACCAGTATATGAAAGACAAACAAGGATTTACCTGAGGGAAACTCATAACTGTTTCCTCTACAACACCCTGCCGATTAGGTCATTGGCAAGTTGTGACATCCCAGCTGCTCTGTGATACCATAGTTTGCTCTAACTGGTCTAGCACCATGCTACAACCTTTGGCTGTGGGTGTGTCCCCACTCACATCCTGACCCTGAAAAGAGATTAATATTGTCTGCTCCTTCAACTTTCTTGGTTTTGAGACTGTCTCAGCAAATTTATGCTGTCAGCTTGGTTACTTGCTTGTTGTGAGGCATGCTCTTTAAAGAGCAGGACAACATAATGCAATTGTAGAAGGAAAAATATCTTATGGGATTTTTGACAACTGGTTATTGTTCTTTTAGAAATCAGACAAGTACTTTAATTATTTTCATCCCATATCCTACATGTAATGTCTCAACACTGAGGAATGAGAAAGCTTTTATTTTTTACTGATCTCTCTCAAGAAAATGTCCTTTTTCATGTTTTAGTTTTCCTAATGAGATGGTATCAAAAATAAGTTATTTCTGGTCTCTGATGTCTTGGAGACGATAGAAATACACTTTCTGTTTCAGGAACAGAGTTCAATACCTACATATTGATATGCTCTTCTTGCTTATCTGGCCTGTCCATAGACAGATGTTCTGGGTTTCCTTCTGCTTTTCTGGAATTTGCCTCATTGCTAAGAAAGATGAGGTTCACTTAAGATGGCCTGCAAGACCAGGGAAGTTTACATTCTTTTCCCACAAAGTTACCAGAGGGAAATCATAAAAGTGTAAACATTCAAATTTTTGTGAAACTGTGCATTTATTTCCCACAGAAAGGCAAATTTCCAAGCAATTGTCCCTGATTCCTTTCTGCCTTCATTTCTATTAAATTTTGGCCTAAGTCAAAGAACTTATTTTTGTTCCCTTGATGTTATCCAGCCATAGATGTCCTCACCAACCACCATCAGAACTGATGATGTCCATTTCATGGCAATTTGTTCCCATTGAAGATATACTGCTGTTTTTGTTTTGCTAAGGAGGTAGTGCCTCTTCTTGTGTTTTCACATACTGGCTGGTGCAAACTACAGTAACCGAAGGAAGAATCCTACTGTCCATGTTCAATACATGGGTAAGACCCTGCCTTTCTCAGAGTTTTGTAGATAATAAAGATAAGTTGTCACCAGTTGAAATGAGTTGATACACAGTTGTTTTCTGTACCCTGACAGCATGAGGGATTCACTGTGCCTTAGCAGTTATCAGGCCCAAAAAAGAAAGTTATACTCGCTGGATTTGTTTTTGACCCTGTCCAATTGTATTTTTGTTCCTGGAACTTCAGTGGTATTGTTCTACCCATTGTCTTTTGTCCATCTGACAACTTTGTGGAGTTGGAAGATCGCATTACTCAGATTGGAAAGAACCATAATTTAATTCCTGCATTTCTACAGGAAAAGAAAAATAGCCCATTCTGACTGTGAGGTGCAGGGGGTTGGAGGAGCACATTCAGTCAGTTCCCAAACTCAGCTGGAGGCAACCCTAGTAATCCAAACTTTCTGGGATGCATGAACACTCTCCTCTGCAGTAACACTTCATTTTACATTCCTATCTTTTTGGCCCATCTGTCTTTCTCTACAAAACTTCTGGATTCCTTGTTCAGTTTCTGTGCTACTCAGTTTTTAAACTCACACATTTTCTTTCATGTTCTTTCCTCCTTACCTGTTCTCAGAGTCCCATCTGTGAAAGGGAAACGGTGCACAGTCCACTCTGTCCTCCCTGCTGAAGTGCCTGGTGTCTTCTGGTGAATGAAAGACGAGCTTTTGTTTCCTGAGCTTTATGCTGATGGATTCATGCCACGGCACAGAAATGAAATGCCATTCTTGCCGTCTCTGTTCTTTCACCCAAATTTAAATAGCATGTATTTCTTTCTTCACTGTCTAATGGAAACTAATTTCCTGTTAAAGACATGAGGAATTCTTGTTCACACTCCTTGCTTGCTTCATGCAGGGAGTAGAGAAGCTCTCTCACTTTGTTCCTCTTTTCAGAACCCCAAGGTTTATTGGAAGGTTTCACTTCTGGTTCAAGTCTCCTCTTCCTTACACAGATTGTGATGAACATCTCTATGTATTGTAAGGTCTTTGCTTGCTTTATCTTAGGGAAGTTATCTGGCTAAGGATTTCTGATTGCTGATTTCTTTTGAACAATAATGGAAAGAAATTGTTGGTTTCTCTTGAACTATAATGAAAACTCTTCCTTAGTTCTTATTTCACGGTTCCTTTAGGCACAGCTGAATGATTCCAAACTTCTATCTGGAGACCTAAAGCAATTACAAATACAATGCCATACCCTCTTACTGATTTTTCTCATGCATGTTACTGTTTCTTGTCTTGAACCCATACCATATAACAGACTGGAAATGAAGAATCTTTCTCATAGAGCTCCAGGATTCATTCTTCCTCTTCTTATCACTGTTTCAATTAGCATTGGCAACTGTTGTAAAAGGTTAAGGGTGGGGGGTTTTTATGTTTTCTTTGCCTGTTTTTTAAACATTTTACTGTGCATACTGTTTGCTTTTCCAGGAACACTGTGATGTTCCAGTTTTGACATTCAAGGGTGACCTTGTGCTATAGTTTCAGATGATTTACTTACAAGTAGAAAAAAAAGTAGACCATTTAGGTTCATCTCTGTAAGAGAGCAGCCAGTGCAAATGTGGGGTGTGGTGTGGTCTTTTGGTTTAGTGTTTGGGGTGAGTTTTTTTGTGTAGAATTTGTATATATGAGCAAGTAAAATTGTGGTAAGGTAGAAAATGACACTGTGGTAGCATATCTGTATCTAGCTTGGCAGAAATAAGTATTATCTCAGTATTGCTGTGACACTGGGGCAAAGCTATTGCAGGATAAAGTTTGAATTATTCTGGGGAGTGTAAAAACAGCTGGCAAAATATCCAAAGTTAATATCTTGCATTATATAAATAACTGCCCTGATAGACCAAGGGTTTCAATAATGTTAAATATAAGCCCTTGGGAAATGAGACACTGAATTTCAAAGCAGGTGAAGAATTTAAAAATGCCTTTTGTTACATCCATTGCTGTATTTATATGAACTACTCAAATGGCCATGACTGACACAACTGCCTCCTACTTTCCAAAAACCACTTGAACTTGTTTATTCCCCTCTTGCTGAACAAGGAAATAAAGATTATGTTGGGAAAGATAGAGAAAATCAACTCCCTTTGTTTAATTTTTCCCAAATCTATTGAAATAAATAGTACTTGCTGACCCAAGTATTTCTTCCAGATCTATACATGTGAATCCTGTCAGAGATGACAGTCATGGTAAAGTGAAGGAATAGAGTTCTTAATATGTCTTTGATTGCTACATTTTCTGACAAGTCAACTTTACATCTATGATGGTATTCCTTTCTTGACAAGTAGTGTTTATAGGTAGCTTTGATTGGTAACTCCCACTTCCATAGCCTTCTCGAGATAAGTTGGTTCTAAGCTTCTTTGGCCAAGTTGCAATTTTCATGTGGTTTAGGGCCTGGGAGCAGAATATCCAGCACCAATTTAGATTCAGACAAGGTGGTATGGAGATTAACCTGTTGTTTCAGGGACACTTGACAATATTTCCTGCTCAAATACATAATTCAGGTAAGCCCTGTCACAAGCAGCCTTTTACATTTTTTCTTTGATTTCAATAAAAAAACCTAACACTTCTATTCCAAGCAGCTACCTAGCTGTGAAAAGAAAAACCTTCTGGAGGTGACCCTCTAGGGCATAAGGATTCTCAGAAGCTGCTTTACCCACATTAGACCTCCTCTTGATGTATATGTTCAGAATCACAGAATTATGTGAATCAGCAGTCACACTCCCCAGAACTGTCCAGCCAGGTTTTGGGTATTTCTACAGATGGAGACTCCATCACTTCCCTGGGCAGCCTGGACCAGAGCTCGGTCACCTCCCTTACAATGAAAAAGCAGTTCCTGATGTTCAGAACAGTCTCCCATATTTCAGTTTGTGCATGTTGTCTCTTCTCCTGTCACAGAACACCACTGAAAAAAGCCTCACTCTGTCTTCTTCTGAGGTACACTGCTTGCTACTGACCTCCAGCCACACTTCATACCACTCACTGATCACCACCCCTTGGTTCAGCGAGTTCTGAGCCCAATTTACTGTCTGCTCATCTGGACTATTCTTCATCAGTTTCCATATGAAGACCTTATGGGACACAATGTCAAAAGGCTCTCCTGACAGGCTCACAATGTCTATCGCTCTCCCGTCAACTACCAACCTATTCAGTTTATTGAAGAAGGTTATCAGATTGGTCAAATATGATTTCCCCTTTGTAAATCTATGCTGACTGCTCCCAACTGCCTTCTTGTTCTCCATGTGCCTGAAAAGCATTTCCAGCATTAATTGTTCCATGGCCTTACCAGGGATTGAGGTGAGGCTGAACAGCGTGTAGGTCCCTGGGTCTCCCTTCTTGTCCTTTTTAAAAATAGGACTGGTGTTTTCTTTACACCAGTCATCAGGCACTTTTCCCAGTTGCCATATTGTTCAAAGGTAATCAGGAGTGTCCTTAAATCTCATCACAAAAGATGTCATTACATCTGCCAGCTCTCTCAGCACTTGTGGGTGTATCATATTGGGGCCCATGGATTTACATATGTCCAATTTGCTTAAGTGTTCTCCCACCCAATCTTCATCCACCAATAGGACATCTTCCTTGCTCCAGACTTTCCCCCTGGTCTCTGGGGCCTGGGATCCCTGACTGCAAAGTTTTTGATGAAGACTGAGGCAAAGGTGGCATTCAATACCTCAATTTTTTCTAAGTCCTGTGTCTCTTTCCCATCCAGCATCAGGTCCACATTCTCCCTAGCCTTTTGCTGCTTGTGGACTTAAGAGAAGCAAGGGGTTTGTTTTAACATCCTCTGTCCACTTCAGGTGGGCTTTGGCTTTCCTAACACTTTGCACGATTGGATACTGTCTCTATGTCCTCTCAGGTTGTGTGTCTCCTACTTCCACCTTTTCTATACTTTGTTTTTATATCTAATCTTTGCCAAGAACATCTTGTTCATACATGCAGGTGTTCTGGCATTTCTGCCAGGTTTGCTGCTTGTTCAGATAGACCACTCTTGAGCTTGAAAGGGGTGATCCTTCAATATCAGTGTTTGCTTGGACCTATCTCCCCTCCAGGACCTTACGTGAAGACCTCAAAGACTACTCTCTTGTTGACGCACTACATTATCCCTAAGACATGGTATATGCAAGTGGGTCTCAGGGTTGTCTCTCATTTTAGTTCTCCCAGGCTGATCCAGTCTGGCCTGAAGCCAGAATCTAGGACTTCTAGACTTTCTGCCTTGAAAAGAAGGGCCTGATGCACCATGAGGTTGTCAGCCTTGCTGTCTCTTCTGATGCTGCTCAGGTCACACAAGGACATGGGGTCGCACAAGGACACTGGTTTGAATAGATCCATGCCTCCATGAACTAACCAGCTGTGTGGGCTGACCTGTATGTGCTGGACGAAGGAAAGGAGAAGAAAGAGGAAATAGGAAATAAGCAGTAGAATGGTGGTATAAGTAATCCCTCACATGGGTATTGGCATTCGCAAAGTCAAATAAAAAACAACTGTTATCTTGAAGTTGGAGTATTTGGCGCTTTTTTTTTTCTTTTCTTTTTTCTTCCCCTCTTCTTTTGATTGGCTTGACTACTCACATTCATTTTTAAGTACCACCTCTTTCTTTTTGGAACCACCCTGCTATAACTTTTTAATGCGTCAAAAGTCTGTCTGGACTTTGCTCACAAATCAGAATCATAATGTTTTTCTTTTCATTTTTTTCTGACTATTTTCTGAACCAGAACTAATGAAAGTCATCTTATGTGGTCTGTTTTCTTGGCACTTTAACAGCAGGACAGAAATAGCTGAAAACTGAGAAGAATATTTTCATAAGTACTTGCTCATATATAAAGATACATAGTTTATGTTAGAAAATACACTAAACAAATGTCCTAGGACTCCTGCTATCCTGACTCATCCAGTTTCTAGTAATGGATCTCAATGACAGGATTCAGATTTTAGATCTAAAAGCAAAGACTAGCTCAAAGATTCTAAAGAGCATAATTTTAGAGACTTCAGGGAAAACTCTGAATTCTTTCTTAGACTTAAAGAATTTAGTTGATTTGAATAATATTCCTATTGTCATCTTACGTTGTGGGCTTACCTGAATCTAGTATCTGTTCCTTCAATGTTCATAGCAGAACCGGAATATAATGTCCCTTTTTACTGGAAACCTCTACAGTATTAACAACAGCACAGGTTTATGATTATAAAAATCAATTCATTGTTAAATTTGGATTTTTTTGCCTTTAGTGATTTAACACACACAAATTCTGTCTGATTTGGAAAGAAAATTCTCATTGAATAAATTAAATTACCCAGATAATTAATTTTTAGGGAAAAGAATAGGATTTTATTATTGTGAGACATTCCAGTGCTTTGAAATTGTTAGTGAGAATTTTGTTTCAACTTGACAATGTACATTAGTTGGGTTCTAAGTGCTTACTACCATACATTCAAAACAAATTTTAACTGATTTCAATGAATAGGTACTCAAAAAACAACTTCCTGCTCCACAGAATAGGGACTGTTACAGAGCACTCTGTTGTTAACTGTTAATAAATGAGAAGCTGGAAGTGCTGAATTCAGACCTCTTCCAAGACATCTTGCCCTGCTTTGGTCAAATCTAGGCTTCCCTTGAATGAAGACTACGTCAAGTAAGTAGAACCAAAGCTTCCTTCTTTGGCCTATTGTCCTTTAACAACCTACATGAGCAGACACTGTCTAACTCAATTATGTGTGACCTGGGACTGATTTAATTCAATTCCACAATGGCAGAGAACCAAATGTTGGACACCAGCAAACCATTATTCCCACTGAAAAAATACTCTTGTGTGGTATTATTATTTGAGGAGGAACAACATCTGATTTTGTGCTTATGTAGCAGAGTCTGGTGTGAATTTGGTCTGGATTCATTCAATCAATGACATTGGCAAACTACAGAAGTTGTTGTCATTTGAGTCTTACGAAATGAAATGTAAAGGGTAGTTAGTTTGGTATACAGGACTCAAAATCTTCTTTGTTCTCTTTTAAGGATCCACATGGGTTGTTCCAGGATAAAGAGAATCTCTTCCTGTGAGTGGCATAGATAAATAATGTATTGATAGTGGAAAAACAGTAACAGCTGTAAAAATTTAATGGATTTTATGCACTGTATGATCTAACTGGAGGAGAAATTTGTTTTTTGTACCAAATGCAAATAGAATTACATTAGGAAGAAATAGCACTGAACATGTTAACTGCAATAAACTTGCCATTGATTATTACAGCATGTTCCATTTTAAATAGGAAGTGGCATGGGAGAAGTAAAACAAAGCAGGGGGAACACATCTAAGCCATTAATTTTTTAATTAGTGGCTGGTCAAATTATATAATGGCTAGTCAAATTCATGAAAAATTGTGGATGATCAAACATCAGGTGTGTTTGCATTACTAAATTCAAAATTATAGATATACTAATTCAAATTTTTAACATCTACTTAACAAATGAAAAGGAGAGGAAGGTTCTCTGTCTTTTTAAAGGTGTTTGTACTTTCCTGATTTTTTGTGCATTTTGGTGAAAAACTTTGAACAACTTCTTGATGCTGTTTGCTTGAGGTTGAAAACCGATGCAGAGTTAAGTAGTAGAGGCTGTTAGTCTTGGAGGTTCCCTCAGCTAAGGAGAAAGGGCTGGGTGAATGTGATACAGGGCAGGCCTCCCGAGGGGAACATTGTTGTGCCCGAGACTTCCAGTTCTACAAGACAACAATTTGAGCACAGTCCTAGGTCTGTTCACTAAGAAAAGCATTTTAAGCATGTTCTGTCATTGACTTTGTATATGGAACTGGATGTTTTATCAAGTACAAGCAGACTGAATGAGAGCTAAGGATTTTATCCTGCAATCATTGAAATAATCACTAGTTCTCCTGAATTCATTAGTGCAGAAGCTAGTTCTAAAATATGTATTAAGGGAATGAATGCATTTATAATCTTTATTTAAGAAAAGGAAAAAATCCAGACATAAAAAAGGTATTCTAGGGTTTCTTTCATGCTACTTCTGCAAAGTGCTTCTCCAAGATGCTACCCTTTTTATAAGTGGGCTTAAACAAGTGGTTAGCCCTCAACATTTGAACACTGAAATGTGAGTGTTAAGGGCTGATAAATGTGAGTTTCATCATTAGTTGCTTTGCACTTTCTCCTTGCTTAACATTTGGAGACCTTCTGAATTATCCAATGACTTATGCTTTGGCTGAACAAGACCACCCACTGCTGTGATATGATAGCTTCAAAGAGATTTAGTGGAAGTTGTTGCACACCAGTGAAAAGTAAATGAAATATTAATGACGTCGCCTAAAGAAACAATGCATTTAATTTGTGAAATATTTTCATCACTACAATGAAATTATAATAGCAAAAATAATAAACTTTAGAAATATTCGATTCTTAAATAATCAATCCCACTACATTGGGCAGTGTGAGAGTTAGTGATTTTGTGGTTTGACCCTCATATGGTACATCAATCATGGCAATGCTCTTTCCCTTTGCGTCCAAGTAAAACCACTACTTCCCACACAACATGTCATTACCATCACAATAGGATCTGCTTGGTAATAGCATTTTGAAGGGATCCTTCACTTTAAAGCACTGTTTGAAATCAAATCTCCCTTCCTGTTGCAACTTAGCTTTAAAACAGACTTCTAGTGATCCTGGCAAATACAATGCTCTTTTTCTTTACCCTCCTCAGTTCTGATTCCATTCATTGCCTTTTGGCTATTTTTTTTTAAATGGAAAACCTGAAAAGAGGTTTTCCAGATCTTGAAATGGTATTAAATTCTAAATTTTAGAGGGGGAAAAAAGAAAATTTTTCCAATTGACATTTGCCTGTGTAATTTTGAAACCTCCATAGTATGTCCTTTAATTGAAACCATCCAACAAACTGCAAAAATCTAAAACCTTTTTTCAATTGACTAACTCTAAAAAGAATTAAACTGCAAAATTCTTCTTTAATACAGTTGCATTATAAAGAAGTAAGCTGCAAAAAGGAAAAATCCAGAAAACACACTAAGTCCACCTGTTGCGGTAAACAGTAGCAAATGGTATTCACTTACAGCCTTCACTGTTTGCCAACAAATTGTGCAAGAATTCCATCTCTTTTCCTTAATTTTAAATACTGAGTCATTAGTTGCTAAGATTTGTACCCTCTCACACATTCAAGGGCTAATGTTGCAAAAGAAGATAGTTTGCTATTATGTTTTGATCTTTCAGTACACATGGCTTCTGGTTTTTGGCTATTATCTAACCAAGAGTATTAGAAGTGAACCCAGCACTATCCCATGTGGGAGGTCCACAAACATAATGGAAATAGTTATCTTTCTTAATTAAAAAAGGATAAATATTTCCCTCCTTTCTCATGTTGCAGCTGTTCTCCTAAACAGGATAAAATCCCCACTGGGCTTTTGGGACAACCTAGCTGGAGGGAATCATTAGTCTCTTAGGAGGGAGAGGGCCTGACTGAGGACATTCACATTATGCTATGTTTTAAAGCTGTGTCGGTCTGATTCCCAGCTGCAGTTGGATGCTACAGGTCAGTGACCTCTTCTGAGATCCAACCACTGTGCATTCACATAAAGCTTCCCCACAAAATTATCTGCTGGTCAGGGAAGAGAGAAATGGCTTAGGATAGTAGAAGCTGCTATAATTTTCACAGCTATGTATTAGAACTGCACAGTTAGCTTATAAATGGAATTTAAATTTGTCTGGTCACCTGCCACTGGCCTGTCTTCTCCACCTGGTGATTACTGAATTTTCATGGCTTTGTGTGTTCCATTTTCGTTTTGGTCATTTGTTTGACTGGGATTTTTGTTGTTGCTGGGATTTTTTTTTTTGAGCCCTTTACATTTTTACCCAGGTTAGTGGGTGCTGCAGTAGGCTAATACAGTTGGTGAAAGAACATATTTCTATACCTAGACCAATAACACACAAAGTTGTGCACCAGGACAAGAGTCTGTACCTGCAGACTAAAAAGGACGCAAGCACAAAAGTCATATCGAGTTGTGTTTATTGTTACAGTCATAACTATTGCTGCTTCCATAACCATTTATTAATGGGCCTGTCTTCATGATGGGGTATTTTGGGGGTATTTTTTGTTTATTTGTTTGTTTTTTTTCTTGTTAGGTCTTTATGGACAGCAGAATATGTGTCTGCATGTGACATGTCTAAGGACGGAAGAGAAGGCAACAGCTTTCTATCACCAAACAACCGTGAATGGAACAATTGCATTATTGCATTCTCATATTTGTAATCATTGTAAAAACAATGATTTTCTATAGTTTCTAATAAAGAGAAATGCCATATATTTCATGATTATCATCCAAAATTACTTGGACTCTTTGAGGTAACTATTTCCTCTAACAAAGGAATGAAAGGGAAGCTTACTTAGGAATTTGTTGTTAGCTATGAGTGTCTTTTCTATGGCGGAAAACCTTTCTATGACTACTTAACGTGAGCCTAAGAATAGGGGAGCACTGCCTGGCTAGTGGGTGCTGATGGAGAGTGCACTTACCAGACTCTTAGGAAACATAGTATAAACCCATATTGGTGGAGGACTTGACCCTCAGGGGAGCTGGTCTAAGGGATATACCACTAGAGAGTTCAGGAGCAAAGCGCTCTCTTTGTTAAAGCTGTGAGAGGGCATCGCACCTGGGAAAAGAGGATGTGCTGTTAGGGACATCACACTAATCTGCCCACTCATGGCAGTCTTGGATAGGAAATAGTGAGTACTGCAGCTGGATAGGGAGTTACTTCAGCAGTTTTAGCATAGAGGCTATTGCTGGCATATTCTGGGAAAAAGGCAGTATTGCCTATGGGATTGTTTAGGTTTTCCTAACCAATTTCAAAAATGTTTTGTGTCTCTTCCAGTGCACTTCTCCTTATTTAAACCTATTTATTTGACTTGCTGCTTGTAAATGAGGAAGTATGGCTCATTGAGTACCTTAGCAATATAATTTGACTGCCAGACTGCTGGATAATGGCTTGAGTGTTTTATTTTGCACCTTTCAAAACTCTGTTGCTATTGCTTCAGCCCTGCTGCTTGCTAATCAGCGTCTGGCTGAAAGGTTAGGTTTGTGAAAAGACAGGTCAACAGTGGCGGGTGAATTGGGTAGTTTGCACCTCTTGTGGTTTTTCATGAAATTTGCCTTGTGTGGATGAATTGGCAGGAAAAAATTAACTGACTTGAAAAAGGGGTGAGCAGGGAGATGATAGGCTGCTGACAGTTAATTGGGGTATGCAGGGCAAGGCTGACACAAGAATTTCAGAAGGATCCAACAAGACTGAATGACTGGTCAATAAAACAGCAGATTAAATTCAGTGTGGACAGAAATAAAAGTGATTCACAGAGCAGAGAAAAAATAATCCTATCTCTACCTCAACTTAAGGACAGTGTTCGAGGAAGGACTGGCCTAGTCAGATCTTTGCTCCAACCTAGTAAATCTTCTCTATTTTTCCTTTTCTTGGCAAGAGTAGGTCTTCAAAGACTGTCCCTTTTTACTCTATAAACTATGGGAATTCACAGAAATTTTAAAAAGTAAAAAAAGAAGGAAAAATAAAGCTCCTGGTCCTGGGTCCATAAAGAGTCTTGCAGGCTTCAGTTAAAATTCACAGAAAAACTTGTGCAAATCAATTTCTTCTTGCAGAACCTTTACTCTTCTCGTCTTTGTGCACATCTTTGTGGAAGACGGAAAATGGAGCAGAATGTGGCTTTTCTATGTCATGCATCTCAGCATCTAACTCTAGGAATTTATATCATTCTTTCTCCACAATTCAGAGGAGAGGAGAAAGAAGGGAGTGTTTAAACCACAGTGATATCCTCTGGTATACAGACTACCTAATTGTCTTCAGGTCTTTGTTTGAAAGCAAGAGTACTTGTGTACAACTGGAATAGGGATAGAGTGATGTCTACAAGAACAGGCAAAGCAAAAACTATGTCAGTCCAAAAATCATGTAGTGCTCTTGGTTTAGGAGGTTCATGAGAGTCAGAATACATTAGCTAACCCAGAGAGTACCATTTACACTGGCCTGTCTGGCCTGCTCAAAGAGGAGTATGTACAGTCTGTGCTTATATTTTAGGTCTCTGAGTTTAGTCTGGGTTGGAAAACTTGGGCTGGACTCTGAACCCTTAAAAAGAGCACTCCAAACATTTCAAATGTTCAATCTTGAGTGTAATTTCCTTTCTCTAGAGAATGTGGTTTTCCTAGATACAAAGTTTGGCACGAGCCTCAATGTGGTAGACCACTAAGGTTAGGATCATGACTTTTATCTTTAAAAAAACATAGCATTCTTAGCAGCAATCAATGCTACAGAATAGAATGCTTTATGATTTATTGCAGTCACGAAGTGCACACTTACACACAAGGACCGAGTACACCCTCAGTCATTTTACAGGTGACACCAAGCTGGGTGGGAGTGTTGATCTACTGGAGGGTAGGAGGGCTCTGCAGAGGGATCTGGACAGCCTGTATTGATGGGCCAAGTGCAATTGGATGAGATTCAACAACACCAATTGCCAAGTCCTGCACTTGGGTCACAACCCCATGCAGAGCTACAGGCTTGGGACAGAGTGGCTGGAAAGCTGACTGGCAGAAAAGACCCGGGGGTGCTGGTCAAGAGCAGCTGAACATGAGCCAGCAGTGTGCCCAGGTGGCCAAGAAGGCCAACGGCATCCTGGCCTGTATCAGCAACAGTGCAGCCAGGAAGGTCGGGGTACTGATTATCCCTCTGTACTTGATGCTGATAAGGCTGCACCTTGAATCCTGTGTTCAGTTTTTACCCCGTACTTCAAGAAGCATCTGAGGGAGTTGGGATCATTTAGTCTGGAGAAAAGGTGTCTCATGGGAGACCTTATCACTCTCTACAACTACCTGAAAGGAGGGTGTAGCCAGGTGGGGTTCAGTCACTTCTCCCAAGTAACAAGTAATAGGACAAGAGGAAACATCCTCAAGTTGTACCAGGTGAAGTTTAGATTGGATATTAGCAAAAAAACTTTTCATTGAAAAGATTGTCAAACAGTGGAATAGGCTGCTTAGGGAAGTGGTTGAGTCACTGTCTCTGAAGGTATCTAAAAGATGTGTAGATGTGTCACTTAGGGACTTGATCTAGTCGTGGATTTGGAAGTGATGGATTAGCAGTTGGACTCAATGACCTTAAAGGCCTTTAAAGGTCTTTTTCAACACAAACCAATTCTATGATTCTAACTTAATGTATGACAGAATTTTCCAGCCACTTTGGTGTAGCGCTCCAAAGCATAACAACCATTAATAGGATATGCTAATTTGCTTCACAGTTCTCTTAAATAGGTAGGATTTTTTTTTTACATTTACCTACTGTTTCTTTTTTTGAGGGGAGTGTGGGAATTGTTTTATGTGGTGAACCAAAATTAATTTAATATCTAATCGAAAGTAGTTGCTGTTCCTTTGTAATATAGGTTTTCATCAATGCCTTCATAACAGATATACTAGATAACCAATGTGTATCTGATGTAGACAAATAGAAAAAATCGATGACAAGTGGAAGTGTGTTTCTAATTGTAGTGGGAGTTTGAATTGGCTTCAAGTTCTAATGTTTATGCAATATAAATTATTAGAGAGGCTAAAGCATTGCCAGTAGCTGAACTTTCTATTATTGGATAGAAGCTTAGCTATAGCACAGACCGAGCTGAGTCTTTTCTGTGTGCTCATACACACATACACACAGAACTACTGGCATAAAGCAGTCTCTGAACCTAAAAAGTTAGTCCAGATACTGCTAAAGAGGTGTTGAAGTAAGTGGCACTTGAGAAGTTCATACTTTTTGTGGTTCGTTTCTACCTCTTCCAGGAAGTACTCTGCCTCTCAAGTTGCACCAATTCATGTGTTTGGTTTTTAATTTGAAAATTTTCAGTGATCCATATTCAGGCTAGTCCCACATTCTCCCTCATTTTAGTGAGCTTTGGATGTAAGCAAGATAAGGAGCAAATAAAGTAAGTGATTTGTGTGGTATATCACAGGCAATAAAGCTATGCACACATTTCTTCTGAACTGAGTACTATGACAACAAGAGAATACCGGTACTAAAACACATGTGAATGTTAAACTCTATTCTAAGAGATTTGGTACACTATAGAAACATTTCAGGCAGTGAAAGGACAGTTTTGTAAATAGAGTATATAGGACCTATGCTCTGAATACCAGTGAGCATTCAATGTTACCCTGAAGAGCCTGTCTAATTTCTGACTGAAAATCAGGTGTGGGAACATTCATTTCAGAGAGATGTGAGGTCTAATATTACTTTCTGTAGAATCCTTTCCTGTTTGTTGCTGAGGGCATACCTGGTAGGAAGCTAATTGGTTTTTAAATGCCTAACATTTGCCTGAAGTCATAAATCCATCCCCTACAGATGCTGGTTTCTCAGATACTTGACTTTGATCAGAGAAACAAAATAAGCTTTACTCAAAGGATTTTTATTGATGGATTTGAAGAATAATTGGGTTTTAAAAGTTACCATTAATTAAAATCCACTAGATCTGTTTATTGTATTGCATTTCTTTGTAAATATATCCACATGCTTTCTAGTTTGTACTTCCTTGTACTTACTTCCTATGACTGTCAATTTAAGACAACTTAAACAACTTTTTGTTATGGCTTCTGAGAAGAAATTACATTTTGAAACAGTTTCTCTACAGAAATGGAGAAATAGTGGTTGAATTTAAACATCAGTTGTGGTTTTAAGGTCTTATAGTGTCTAAGGGATACTGCTGCTGAAAAAATTCCCATTACAAACTTAACTGCACTTCCTATGCTGGTGTTGCTAACATATTGCCATTCTGTGAAAAACTAGCAGGGAAAAAAAACGAAATTGTCCTAAGATACCGATTTTCAAATTTGACTGTGAAGAAAGAACAGGTGGTTGAATTCTGCTCTTAGTGGCAACAAATCAGTTAGAAATAGCAGTTGAAAAGGAAAAATGGAAGTCTGAAAAAGAAATATATCCAGTAAGCTAAAAAGTCTTTGGTGTGCTGTAATGAATATTGGTATGTGTGCCATCATACATATGCTTTGTGAGTATCAATGTTTGCTGCCTGTCAGCCCAGTATAGCAGACGAGCTTGAAGGAAGAGAACCAGTTTTCCATAAGGCTCTTTCAGATATGTTACTGTATAGATATGGAATTTCCCAGCTGTGCAGAGCTCCCTGTGCACCACTCAATTTAACCTGTCTTGGTAACCTCTTGTCACAGGTGATGGCAATATACTCCATTCCCTTCAAGAGCAAAGAATTCAGACAGACTTGGAAGAAACTAGAGTTTTCAATTAATTGCTATGCTGAATGTTCATTAGGAATTCTCCATTAAGAACAGGTAATACCTAAATATCAGTTTCTCATTCTTGCACATAAGCACAAATAAGAAAAATTATTAACCCTTAATGGTAACTTACTAGCTATAGGAATGCTAGAGGCAAAGCAAAATTTTGTTGTTTCATACCAAGGAGTCCAGGTAGTACAGACTGTAAAAAATAATTAAACAAAACCCTGAAACCATTGTAATGAATGTTGTTATACTCTCATGTGCACATTTGGTGATAACACGATTTAAAATACATATTTACGTGTGTGAGTTGTTTTAAAGAGGGAAATACTGAGAAAGTACTTTTAGGATTGACTATTAGGATTTTAATGCATTACCCATTAAAATTTGGTTTTGTTTTTTACTTCTGCCACTCTAAAATTAGGTAACTTAGTGCAAATCAGGGCATCACTTGGAATCCGAGATTTCCATTTTGACAATGGAGATAATCTTGCTTAGTCCCACCTTTCTTCTATTTTCTTTTGACCTTTTTTTTTTTTAATGTTTTGCTTTCACTAGCCTCTTACAGGACAATATTTTCTTGCACTGTGAATATGCAGAACTTGCACAGAGATTCTAACGAAGATTGACACGTCTAAGTATTAATGCAGCGTTAAAAATAAACACTAATTATTTGGATCTTTCACATCTCGTTTCTACTCCAGTGGATCTTGTCTTTAGTAGGCTTGTTTGCAATTTAAAGGGTTAAATAATGTAACAGAGTTTTGCCTTCTGCAGTTTGGTTTTCTCTGGTGTTAAGGGAGCTGGTCAAGAGAACTTAGAGCAAAGCAGTAGATATTAGTACATATATTGAACACTTTCAGGATGGTATTCAGGTCCCTTTGAACTCAGTGAGAATTCAATGGCAATGCTTTCTCTCTCTGTTTAAATGGAGTAAGGAGTTCATCTTCTTTATGGTCTTACAGAAAATTCTGGATTCCAGAAAGGAGCAATACTTCTGTTAAATGTTTCAGCAGTGTTTCTCTCAATCCAGCTGCACTCGAAGCCTCAATTTTTTTGTTTGATATGAGGCTGAGTAAATGCTCAGGAAAGAATAAAAGTTTAACTTTCCAGCTCAACTGTGACAAGTAAAGGGATTTTAAAAATCATTCAGGAATGAGGGGGAAGTGGAATCTCACATGTATTTTTTCTTAATGTGTAACAAGCCACAATAATTCTACATTTTAATTTTTTTTTTCCTTGTTCAGGAACACTTAGTAAGAATATGTGCAGTTTTGGCTGCATTTTGAGAGAAAATTCACTGAGATGAGCTATTGTTGTGTTGTGTAGTGAGATCACTGCTGAGAAGATAGGGGATTAATATATATTATCCAGCCCTAATCAGGGTTTTATGTATGTTCCCTTGTTTGAAGGGAGTGGGGGTGGGACTTTCTGCCTCTGTAGCATTTCCAGAGTAGTGTGCTCTTCACGAAACAGCAGGGAGCAGGTACACCTACAAGAACCATCAAACACAGTTAGCCAAAAGCTATCAAGTTTGTCCTGTGTTCTTCACCATAGTGTTAAAAATCAGTCATTAAACAGATCTCCAGAGAATATATGGATCATCTGAACAGATATTGCATTCTCTTTTCAACTCAGTAACCCAAGGGATCTCCTGTCTCCATACTTGACTTGCCACTTATTGCCAAGGCATGAGCAGAGATCTTTGTAGAATACAGAAAGAGGTCGATGCATCCTTTGGACTAAGACAAGATGCATTACTATCATAACATCTCATATAGGGTTATATCCTATACATATATATGTACACATGAATAAATCCGCAGAAGTTCACATAGTCATAGATACTTTTGCTACTGTGTATAGCTTTAGTTTTAATAAGGCAAACATTTGATATCTAGTATTCAAAAGAATTTTTATCATAACGTGTGGGGGGGTGTGGGGTGAAACTTTAGTTCTAACAGCAAGTAACAGCTAAATTCAGATCTGAATTCAGTTTCAAGCTTAGAAAAAGAGTAGAGAGAATCAAGGATGTTTTCATGTGTGTCAGACTTTTAAGCTAAAGTCTCCTACACTTGCTTTATGCAAGTACTAAATAACTCTATATTTTATAAATTAAGTAGGTGGACATGATGTTAAGAAATTATTAACTGGCAGTTGGCAGGTGTACCTTAAAAAGATGATGGAGAAGTACAGTCAATATAAGGCTTCTGCTGAATTTCACAGCTCAAGCACGTAGGTGTGCACATGAACAAAATTAGTCGTTAAGTAGAAAAGTAGTAAGAAATTATAACGTTATAAAATATGTTGACTATTTAACTTGTTTCCTGGGTTGCAAAGTAAAATTTTGCTCACACTTTGAGAAGTTAATGATCACTGAATGACACAAACAGTATAAATGGGACAAGGGCAAAGGTGCAGTTAAGATTTTTTTCAGTACTTGATCAATTATGTGTTCCTTGATGGAATAATTCATGGTGACAAAACACAAGCAACACTTTAGCTTTTAGGCAGCTGGAAAACAGCACAAGATGGTGCCCTTCTTGCAGTGCAACTACCATGGAGAAAAGGTTAGAGATGCAAGAAAAAACCACATGACTACTCAGTTTTTCTGCTCTCTTGCTTTTCTTGCCCTATAAAAGGAAGGAAGGAAGGAAGGAAGGAAGGAAGGAAGGAAGGNAAAAGAAAAAGAAAAAGAAAAAGAAAAAGAAAAAGAAAAAGAAAAAGAAAAAGAAAAAAAGAAAAAGAAAAAGAAAAAGAAAAAGAAAAAGAAAAAGAAAAAGAAAAAGAAAAAGAAAAAGAAAAAGAAAAGGAAAAAGAAAAAGAAAAAGAAAAAGAAAAAGAAAAAGAAAAAGAAAAAAGAAAGAAAGAAGACCGTTTTTTAATTTTTACCTTGTATTTGGTTTATTTGATGCAGTTCTGTTTTGTTTTCAGTTTTTTAGCCAAACTGGGGAAATGTTTTCTTTCAAAATAATTTGGGTAGATTTTTTTTCTAAATTGTGGGAGGAGAATCAGGGAGGCAAGGAAGAAGCAAAACTTTTTATCTGCCCAAGCCTTTAAAATATTTTTTTTATTTGAACATTGGCAATTTTCTAAACAAAGTTGTCACTTCAAAATGAAAACAAACCATTTATTTTAGAAAAAAGGTTTAAACTTTTCTGACATTAAAAAATCCTCAAAAATAAATTTACTACAACCACAATAAAACATGTCTAATGATAAAACCTCTTTTGTTTTTATTTTTGTTTTTTTCTTCTTTAGCAAAATATATAATCAGGCCCTCAAAAACTGCTCTACTTCTGTTTGCTTTTAGTTTAAACTCCTGGCTGACAACATGTCTTTTTTGCTAATCTTACTGTTGTTAGAAGTTTCCTTGACTTTTTCTTTCCCCCTTTCACCTTTCTTCCCTCTTTAACCTTCTTTCCATGCTGCTTCTTATAAATGCAAGTTCTCAAAGAAAAATCAATGAAGGTATCAAAGAAGCCACAGAAAGTCTGTCAACATGGTAGAGCAGCACAACAGACATGACTCTGTGGTACGTTTCTCATTCAGCTCGACTCGTCCATGAGCTGCAGTGAGAAGAATATGGTGACTCAGAAAGGACTCCTGGAGGGCTGCTTGCAGGGTAAACCAAAGGGGAAAGCTAGCAAGCAAGTAATATTTTTATTGAAATGTTTTCAGTCACATTGTTTCCATTGTATTCAGCAGAGTACTGTAGTCTTTGTCTTCTGTACAATATCACATTGTCCTTTCACACCATATCAGGTTTACACCCTGCCAGGCAGCACAGAGCTGTCATCCATCCTCTTCCTGCATAAGCAAAAGAGGTTTAAGTTTGGAAATATTGCCACACTACAGTATCTATCTGTTATTTTGAGAAAATCCAAATATAACTGATTCTAAGAGAGGACCCCTCATAACAGTCTGTTTTCCCCATGTTTTCTCCTGAGCTGCACTACTCCATACCTCAGGTCTTCACTGGGCTGCATGCCTACTGCTCATTAGGCCTGAGTCTAGCAAGGGGTTCCTGTGAGGCTTGATGTGTGCAAGAATGTCACATGAAAATAGATGGAGTTCAGGTATGGTGTTTAGAAGAGCTTCAGTGCAAAGCCAAAGCAACAGACTTCAGTGCAAGATTACCCCTCATTGCCTTTTATTTTTTTTTCCACTCTCTCCTTGGTACAATGACCTAATTCAGATGCTGGAAACATTACAGTAGAGAGGTCATAAACTATAGAAATCTCACCTCTCATTTCCTGTCCTTTTTCAAGTTTGTAGAAAGTCTGTAAATTATGGTAACATCTATGAAAAATAAAGATGTTTTCAGTATTAAGACATTTAATAATAAAACCCAAGATACCGTTATTCTTTTTGGTTTTGCAGTAAAGACTGTGTAAAATGGGGGTGCAACATTATTGTTTCCTTTTAAAATTCATCATAACCCACCCAGCAAGTTCAATTCAATTTGGGATCTATTTATGTATTTTTCAGTTTTGGACTTCTTGGCTGTCCAAATGGAGTTTCAGGAGCCTACACTTAAGCTTCTGTTCATTTATAGCTTGGTCTTAATTACAATATTATTGAATTGTTGCAATCAAAAATTCCGTTGTTCTGACTAAGATGGATGTGGGGATCAAAAAGCAACCATAGGAAAGAAACTAGAGAGTTTGCTGTTTAACCTCATAAACTGAAGGCTGGAGGAAAACGTGTAATGGACCGGTACAAAAGCATGGCAGACATGAATTCTTGGGTCAGAGAAGGCATGCTTAAGCTCAAGGACACTGTTGGCCCAGAAAATAAAAAGGATATTAACTGACTAAATTTAGGCTGGAAAATGTTCCTCTGATGGTGAGAATATTCTGCTAATAGTGTTCTGGAATTGTCTTTTAATGTTAGCAGCAAGACTCAAGCCAAACCCAACTCATTAGAGTTTGAATTGCTTTCTGAATGGGATTAAACAATCAGCTTGCATTAGCAGAAGTCTTCTTTGGAGGCACTTTCTTTTCCTGTATTCAACCTAGTTATTTTTTTATAACAAAAATTGTAAAAGTTCGTGAATTGGGAGCTTAAAACATTTTTCTTTAAGACACGATATTCAGAGATTTACGTAAGAGTAATGTGAATGAAAAGATTTGCTGAAAGAATGCATGATTGTTTGGAGCTTGTTTCTGGCATTATATAAAATAAATCTTGATTGTATGATGTACTTTGTATTGCTACATTCTTGTGTGATTGCTGTAGATATAACTGGTAAGCCATTGGAAGACATACTTGGAAAGTACAAAGGACATTTATGTTCCTTTCAATACATCATGTACTTTATTCAAAACCAGACTCTTGCTATGACACAATCTCCTAGATGTGTTGTGGTTTGTGGTCATAGTTTAGTAGCTTTGGATTGCAGCCCAAGGTGCATCTTGAAACAGTTTAGGTGTCACAAATGCTACCCTGTTTCCAAATAAAGATCAGCTTCCCTGTGCTTCTCACCTTGAAACCTTTGGAGATGTGACCTTTTTGAACCTGTTTGTGTGCAAGGACGATTCTTCTGGTACATAAAAATACCATACCACATAATTTAACACAGGACTTGCCTTTTGCTTTTAACTAGTAAAGTCTACGACACCCCATGGATTGCCCGACAGTCCATTATTCCTGAGTCAAACATTTGGGTTTCTCTGGACTTTGTTGCGCTTTTTTCCAGGTTCTGATATGTAACAGTTCACTTTTGAAAGTCTTTGTTGTATGCAAAGCTTGCTTAGACTGAGATTAAACTTCCTTTCTTATCGTTTGTTTTGAGGTTTTTTTGCTGCTTCTTTATCTCAACTGAAGTGGCAACATTTTATGTAAACTGCAATATGTGGCCTGCAAAACTCCATGAATATATGTTGAAAGTCAGGTTTTCTGAATTTGGAAGAACCAATGAAAACCTGCCACTTGAAAGCCCAAAGATATTGAAAAGCATTTGTGCCTGGGTCAGGGGAGAGTTTTAGTAATGTACAGATGGTAGCTATGGAAACAATATCTGAGTTTGCCTAGATGGTCATGAGAAACGTAAATAATGAACAAACCGTACCAAATAAATGTACATGCTGTGCTGAACGGAGGTAAAACAAATTCACTACGAAATCATAGAACTGGCAGCTGCACATTTATTTCTGTTCGGTGTGTGTGCGCAGCAAATAAAATCTTAGCCAAGGGCTGGGTTGCACATCTGCCTTGACCCTAATGCTACAGGCTCCAATACAAACATTTAAAAAAAATCAAAACCTATTTCACATCTTCCAGCATAGCACTCAAAGACCATTGCTCTCTGGAGTGATTTTAGTAAGTACAACTGACCTTGCTTACAATGTTTTTAGCTTTCAGTTTTCAATGGCTCAGCTCTGACCTAGCAGATAAAAGCAATTTTGTGTGTGTGATTTTAGGTAAATGGAGTTAGATTAAAAGATTTCAGGCTGGTCCCTCTTTCTTTATTTGTCTGCTCCATGTTACTTTCACAGGAAGATGTCTGCTGAGAAATCCCACTGCAAACTTTGCCTCATCCTAACAGCAGAGCTTTATGTGACATGTCCAGACTCGATGACTTTCAAGGGCTGAATCAGTACAAAGTATAAAGTAAGAGGCAAGACCATTAATGCAATCTTTCATCTTTTCAGTTTAGCTTTGGTAGGACAAAAATAACTAGGTTTCTATATTAACCTTTTTACTGTCTGTTTTTGAACTGCTTTTTCCATTATTGCATATTCAGGCATGGAGAGATTGATCTGAATTCTGTAAATAATCTCATTGCCATACCTTACTTGATCAACTACACGATCAAAATAGTTGATAAACTGTTTCAAAGGCTTTAATTTGGGGGGTTAAGGGTGTATTTGTCTCACTGAGCAGAAAATAAAGAAGATGTTCAGCAAGTGTTAACAAAAATGTGCTGCTTGTAAAATAAAGTGTTTTCTTTCCACATATGTAAATTATTCAAAAAAAATAGAGAAAAGTAAAAAAAGTAAAAAATTTTAATGTTGGTTGTTGGGACACTTTACCCAGTAAGTGGCATCACATGAGTTACTGTGTCTAGTCTGTTTTTTATGCATACTTACATATTTCTACAATGTGCAAAGGGATGAATAAAGGAGATTGAAGCACCCATGTAATCACTAGAATATCCAGATAGCTGTGCTGGAGATGGTGGGCTCATGTCATTTGGCAAACAAAAACTGCTTGTATTTCGTTGTAGGTGACTGGGTTAAACCACTTTCTTCCATTTTAAAACAATCAAATCAAACTTATTTCTGAACAACTCTTTCCTAGTTTGGCTTGAATTTGAAAAGTTTCAAGCTGAAACTTTTATGAAACATTTCCTGGAAATTTTGTGGTTTGTGAGTAAGTTTTGCCCAGCTCTCATCTGTGTGCAGATCAAAGCACACCTTAATGTTCTTGACTCAAGCATCATCCTGCACACATAAGTATAAAAAATTGTCTTTTTAATACAGGTGGACAAGTCAGCCTCTAAAAAATGTTCTGTGTGCAGTCATTCTCTAATATTTCCTGGATGATCTCTGACAAAATAGAACTCTGTGAAGAGAAAATTTTATAGTTCACTGGTAATCATAATAGCAGGGCTCTTGTTCCAAGAATGGGGGCCTAATTACCTTCTGAAATTCAAAAAAATCAGACTGACTATAGTATATTTTACATCATGTGCTAAAGTTATTTTAAGATATGAGCAATTTCAATCTTTTTTAATAAAAGCTTTTTGCATGGCACTTTAGCAAATCTGTGTATAAGTGGGTTCCCAGAATCACTTACTTTCTTGGCATTTATTCAGGAAGATGCAAATTCTGTTAACTGGCAGCTATATATAGATGTCATAAATGCACAGACATAATTTAATTAACTGTTGGGGTTTTTTTTCTTTTTAGAAACATCTTTAAAGTAAACCAAAATTCTGTGCATCATCTTTGAGGTAATTTTAAATAAGATTAACTTACAATCCCTGGGAAAATGCCTGCTTAGACCAGCCTTTAAAAGTTCGATCTGTACGAATTATTGTTCTCTATTTAACAACAAAATCAATTGAAAAAAATACATCCTTAATTTTTGTTGTTTTCACTCATGAAAAGATTGAGAAATAATTAACAGAATGGTAGTGGTGGAGACACTAAAAGAAAGTCAGAATAAATTACTGAATACTGCAATAATTTTCACTGCTTGCAATGCTTCAAAAACAATCGCTCTCTCAAGGGTCTGATCCTGGTCCCTTTCAAGCTGATGGAACTTCTTCAATTAATTACATGAAAAACAGCACAGACACAAGTTAAAATGAACTTGTTAGCTGGAGTGTCACTTTATATTCTGCCTCCGCAGAGCTTAAATTTGTTGCCTACCAAAGGAAATTCTCTTTATTTGCTTACTACATTTTAACTGCAAAGTATGTGAAAAGCAGTATTTTAAGTTTTAGTGAGAAACATCCTTGTCTTGTGCTTACTTGGGTTTAACCTTCATATGTCTGTGCCACTGTGGGAGGTAAGCTCACAGGTTTCCCAGATGAATTCTGTCTCTTACCTATTTACCTGTGACTTGGTGCTGACTATTAAGCTTTGGGTCACCAGACTGCTGGCTTCTCTAAAGTCACTATCTCCATCATACTACCTAAGCTGCATGTTTTCTGAACATTTTGGCTTTAATTTTCTAGTGTTTGGCACACCTTTAAAAAGACAGCTATCAAATATCTTACAGTGACACAGTGTATTATACACAATGTAAAAATGAATTTAAGATCATTCCAGGCAGAGCAAGTACACAGCATTTCTCAATGTGGTGGGCTGCCTGCTAGAGGCTCACCCACCTGAGCTCCCACTTCTCCTCTTCCTAAGGATGGTAGGGAGAGTAAAATGAGAACGGGAAAAAAAAAAGCTTGAGGCTCAAGATAAAGAGACAGGGAGATCATCTGCCAAGGGGTGTAGGGGGGACGGGGTGCTGCGATCAGTCCGTACCAGTCCCCCTAGGCCACTCCTGCTCTCTCTCGCTGTTCCCCTGCTCTCTCTCGCTGTTCCCCTGCTCTGGTGGGGGTTCTCCGGGGGAATCCAGCGGCCGGAGCCCCTCCTGTCCCTCCTCCTGCTCTCCCTTCGGGGCTGGCAGGGCCTTTCCTCTCCTTTTTCCCCTCACGCCTCCCTGCCCGGCGCTGAGGGGCTTGGCTGGGCCCGGCTGTGGCCGGCACGGGGCAGCCCGGCCTCGCCTCGCCCCGTGGACATCCCTGCGGCCCCCGCCAGCAGCTGGACACCTGGAGCTCACACACCGATCAGGAGACGTGCAGGAGACACCCTGCAGACACAGCAGAAAGCCGCGCTGCTGCCCCAGGTAATTCCCTTCTGATGGAGCAGCACAGCGGCCTCGGCAGCTCTGAATGCTGCATGTACGAGACGCAGCGTTGTAATGGATTTGTGACAAAAGCGACACGGTGAAATGTCGATTTACAGAGGTAACTGCACGCTGTGAATAGTCCAGAGATTTTTAGTAACTGTGACGATTAGCACAAGGAAAAGCTAAACAAATGTTAGCAGTTGGAAAAGTAAACCTGCGGGCGCCTCTGGGTTGTGAAGAGGCTTTTGGGAAGGGCTTCACCTGTCCGCGGCAGCAGCGGGCCCCTGGAGCCAGCGCCTGGGCCCACGGACTCTGGTGCTCCTCAGTGGGAATGTGCTGCTGCTTCCCGAACTGCGGCATGGCAGCAAGGTTTCGTGTGGGTGGTGGCACAGGGTACTGTGGAGCCATAGAAATATTAAGTATGTATTAAAAGACTCCTTCGGTGTAGAGGCAGGCTAGCAGTGGTAAGTATATGGATTTAGAGTTAGGTGGTGCTTGTTGTGGTAAAGGAAATCTTACATATTTCAATATTTTTATAAACTTTATCAAAGGTTTCTGTCTTTATAGCCATGGTACAGGGATCTGTGCCCGTGGCTGTGTACAGTGCTGACTTATGCAGTGTAAAATTTTGGGGGCCAAAGAGGCTTTGCTAATGATCATATTTAAGGTGTGGGGAAGAAACTGCTTTGACCTTAATGATAGTAATCCAAGGGATTAGCATAATGAAGTTCCTTAAGATACCTATTATGCTACATATTGAAGAACAAGAGATAAATAAGCGGATAATGGGCGACAGGACAGGATACAACAAAACCTACATGTTAAAAAACTCCATTAGGACTTTCAAAAAGCCTTTAAAAACATGATTCCTTCCCTCAGAAGCACAGAGAAGCCAAGTAGCCCTGCTATGGAAAACAAAATGTTATTTTTGAATCTGCAAATGGTTAGGTCAAATAACAAAAAAATGAAGTGATCAGTGTTTATCCCACTAAAAAACTACCATCAGAAGTACACAAGTCACCCTAGAATTATTATACATTTTTCCAGCTTTTATTTATATGCAGAGACAACGCAATTAAGCAAGAGTTCATAGGAAGAAATATCCAAAAGTTACGAAAGATCTGTCCATGTCTATGCTGTAATGTAAATGTTGAAGTACCTGAGCTAGCTGAAAATAAGCACTGGAAGACTTCAGCATTGATAAAATGGCAGCTTATCAATAACAGTGAATTTTCCCTCCTATGTTTCTCAGTCAGAAACAACCAGGGAAGATAGATGGGTATGGGCTTCTCAGAGTAGGACAGCTGAGACCTTTGCTCTGAGTTATCCCAGCTCAGTCTTTTGAAAGAAGCTGGGATGTCTCCCTACATCAGTGAAAATTGCAGCAATTTAGGGGGTACCATGGCTTGGCAAAAAAACCAAACAGCCAAATAGGGAAAAAACCCAAACAACCAAGGAAACCAAATACCAGACCAAACCAAACCAAACAACACCCAACCCAAAAACACACAAAACCCCCCCAAACTCCACTTTTTGCAACATTTGTACATTTAAAAGATGAGGATCCAAACCCCATGAACTATTTATGTGCTTTGCAAGAGTATAAAAAGTTGCAATAATAAGTTAGAAAAACAGTTTTGAAAGGGATCCTTATCACTGTATCAGTTGTGTTTAGAGGATAAGCCAGCCTTTTCTGTCTGAGGTCAGGAGGAAGCTTTTCATGTTGGGGCAACTCTTCCTATGGCCACCTACTGAGCAGACTTTGCTGCACCTGTTACTAAGTCAGCTGGGACTGCCCACAGTTGAAGAGAGGATACCAGGGTATCTGAACCACTGGCATCTTTTAGTATGGGAGCTTTTTTTCCGTAAAGCTCAACCAGGGAAACTGAAAGAAGTGTGGTTTGGGGAGCTCAAGTTGAGGTAAGAGACAAGGTTGGTACTGCACAGGGAGTCTTCCATTGCATCAGCTTCTGGGTTGAAAATGTCTGCTAAGATGTTTGGGTTTGTTTGGTTTTTGTTTGGGATTTGTGTTTGTTCAATTTTTTGTTTAGTTGGGTTTGGTTTTTAAAATCTTTTCCTGTATGTTTCTGTCTCTTTGCTACCTATATATTTTATTTCTTTTTAAAATTTTTATAATAAAGAAACTTTATTAGTAGATTGCTGCGCCAACTATAGAATTTTAATATGCCTTCAAGAAAAGGCCCTGAGAAGGTCCCATGTAAATCAGATACAGCTGTTTCCTAAATCCAGTCATTCCTGCCTTGTTTTCTAGTAATTACCTCATGTACAAGAAATACTGTATTCCTGTATTGTGCTCCTGAGTATACTAAGTGTTTCTATTAGCTTGCCTGCTGCTGAGACATCTCAGAGTTTTTGGAGTGGGATTGCTTTGGTTTTTTTTAAAATAATGTATTTTGTTCATCTAAGTCATATGGGTGTTGCGCTTTGCATCACCAGTATTCCCACTGGTTTAATATAGGTTTCGTTGTACACGCTCCTTGCCTCCCTTGAGGTTTGCCTCTGGATATTGGAGATTAGGGCTTGCTTGCATACTTTGGACTTTTATCAGTCATAAGATGAGATGCCCAAAGTTGGCATTCTGGCTGATCGTAATTTTTCACAGCTTTTCCTGGGAGATGTATATCTGTTTCTGTCATTTACTCCCTGGATTTTTGAGCAATTACTCAAAGAATTAATATAATGTCAGCAAATTACCCCAGTCTCTCCTGGAGGCCTTTTTGCCTCCAGCTGCAACATAGTTCCAGAGGGTTTTTTTTAATGTCCCTGTCTCTGAAAATGTGGGGCTTAATTTGTGTATTTGTTCTATGTCACTTAAGCCTGTTATAATTTTCAGGGTCATCTTGTCCTATTTCTGGCCCCACTACAATAAAAATCCTAAGCATTCATTTATCTTTAGGTGTTTAAGTATTTCTATTGTCTTTCACATTGTTTTGATGCCTTCATGTGAAAAGGAATCTACTTCCTGGATAAAATCTGGTTTATTTCTCAGATTCAGTGATATGCTACCTTCCCCTTGAAAATACAGGGTCTCTGTCATGCTTTAAGGAAAGCATAAAGTTAAATACATTTTCTATAAAAACTCATTTTGACATGGTTTGCTTTCTTCTCTGAGTAGAACAGCTCAAACCATGCAGAAATCAGATTGAAAGCCTGATGGGGACATATTTCTGCTTGCAGTAGTAGTAACCTCTTGTCCCATCAGCCACTTGGTTCTTTTACATTGTGCACTCCATGTCCTTCTGTTCATTTGGGATAGCTTTGTTTTTCTTCTCTTTTTCCTTGTAAACATTTCATCCCAGGGATAACATTGGCATAATATTGAAAGTGAGATATACTGTGCAATTTCAGATGTGTAACTTCACCTAAGTTTTCCAGGTTTTATGTCATAGCTTTCCCTTGACTTTACGCGTGTTCGCAGTCAGTCCTATATAAGACTTTTTGAAAATGGAAGAAAAATTCCTGATTCTATTCATTATCCATTTCCAAGCCTTTTGGCGTGCAGTGATTGCTGCTTTCCATACTGCAGGGGTGAAAAAGCAGCTTCTGTGCTCTGTCTTCTAGTGATTTTTCATTGCAAAGATGACTAAAGAAATGCCAAATATTGTAAGATTAATTAGTTTTAAAAGCCTGACAACCTCTGTATCAATTAAATACTAGTTTTTCACCAAGCATGTCATAGTTCAAAGACTTTTATGCAATGTATCTCTATCCTATATTTCTAAAATGATGAAGCATGAAACAACCCATTCTGAATAAAGGTGGATGACAAAATACCATTTGCATTTATAGCATGACTATTTTTGGGATTTCCTATTAGCTTATGGGTTTTAATTTTTCTTTAAAGGCGTGTGAAAGATACATTACCAGCTGCATTATTTTCCAGATAAGCAAAAGGATGAGAAGTCATATGCTATTGTTTTCAAATGTAAATGTGGGATATCGTCTGGGCACGTAGACTGAGATATCTGTTAGTCTTGTAATTTTCAATATAGGTGTTTTTAGTTTTGCTATTAATTTCTGCTAGTGCTGGAGGTAGCTATTCCAAAGCTGTAAAAGTCTAAAGAAAGTGGAAGCAAAGAAGAAACTGGTTCCAGAAAGGGAAGAAAAGAATGCGTCAGAATTTTTTTTCATGATATTACACTGTTTGAATAATAGTGTTGCTTCATTGCAGTAATTTGAAATTTAGAAGTCATTACATGAACTTAAATGTTTTGATACTGCAGCATTATATGCTCTGATGACAAAGTGATTGCTACCAACTCCTAACAGAGTGACTTGTTCCTGACATATTGACCCTTTATACCTCTTTTGAGAACAGGTTAATGGGATACCATCTGTATTTGTGAACCTCTTAGAAAAATTGAGATTAACCCACAGTATACACAGCTTCTATCATAGCACTTGAACATCTGTCATAGGTTCTAGTTAGAAGTCACAAAGGAAAAATACTCCATATTGACTCATGAACATTTCCACAATCCAGGACACTGGAAGAATGTTGTGTCACTTGGAGTGATAAAGAATGCCAACTGAATTTATTTTCTGAGGGCCCTCCTTGCCAGGCTGTGAGCAATGCCTTGTTATACATTCTGCATTTTGTGTTCCAAAGTCCACATGGTGTTCCTTGTTCCAGGTCCTGAATTCTGGACATGTTGCAGGCAAAACAAATTTTTGTTACCCCTTGGTGTGATTCTTAGCTAAAAGAGCAGGTTAATTTAGATGACAGTGCAATTGAAAAGAACCACTGAACCACTGAACCACTGAACCACTTCAGTGCAATTGAAAAGAAAATTGTTTTTCTTTGTGTTTCTTTACCTGTTTCACAACTCAAGCTTTGTTTCTGATGCAGGATAAAGGTTAGCCTTTAACATCTTTGAATGAACATCAGTGCAAAGCTTATCATAAAATCTGCCCTGAGTGTAGCTCTGATAAGACACCATCTGATCTTCAGTAAGCATGCAAGTGTAAGTAGCGTAAATTAGTATTTGAAGTTTCTGAAGTAATTTCCTTCATCCTCCTCTTAAATAACTTGGCTGTGGATGGTCCATCAGTTTAAATGATAGAACAAAAGGTCCTACAGCTACAAAACAAACTATTTTGGCTTGCTTCTTGGGTGGCTGCTTATTGTTTTAAAAGACAATGGGAATTGTCATAGTGTTTTGGATTATTTTCAGAAATTTATTGAATATTTATTGTCAGGAATACTCCGGTTTTGTATTTTGAAGTTTGATACTACTTACATTTTAAAGAAATCCTCTGGTACTTTTCCAGTTTTCTGTGACTTTTTCTAACCGCTTGCTCTCAAAATCCTTTTAATTTTTATTTGTGAACTGAGTAAACAATCTGGAAGTCATTGATAGACAATAAAAATGGCACCCCACAATGCTATTAAAAAAAAAAAAAAAGGCGACAGACACTATTATCTTGTCTATGTTTGACATACTTTCTTAAAATTTCCCACAATTACTGGCTCAATTTCAGCTCTACTGGTGGTAAAAAATGTAGAAATGTTAGTATACACAGGGCACTGATGTGAGCTGGTGTTTCGGATCATCCATTGTTATTTATTGCTATTTATTACTTGTGTATTACAGTTTCTGGGACCCAGCCTTGTGGATCAAGTATTCCATTGAGCTTGGCACCAGGCCAGCTCTAGAGGGCAAGACTGTCCCTGCCACACTGGGTTAAAACACCGTAGTTAAACTGCTGGTGAGCCGTGAAATGTCTCTTTGGTTAGCACAAATGCAGAGGCAGACCAACACAGCTCCCAGGAAATTAAAATATTAGTTTGTGCTTTAACAACAACTTCCATCTGGAGGTTGTGCATTCTTTACCATTGTAAGATCAAGGCACTTATGGATATTTGATTCTACTCACTACTACAACAGAAGTATTTTAGAAATAAACGTAAAAATTGTGGTGGGGAATGAAGGATGCTTAGCATGAACGACTTAGTAGTATTAGGTTTTATTCCCTACTGGCAGATGTAGCAATAACTGTCCTACCTGTATCTTTATGTAGGTTGCTGGACAGCAGGAGAGAATAGATTTCAAATAGGTTTTATCTTTTTTGTGACAATTGCTCTTAGACAAATATATCACTGTATGCACTGCTATAGTCTCTGATTTGGCAGGTCAAGTTCACCCCTAAGCAGAGGCGACCAGATTGAGTAGACATTTAACATGTAAGGAACTGTGGAAGTAATTTGCTGAACTATAAATGTTTCTGTGTTCACAGTAGCACAGAATCTGCTGTTACTGGAGAACTGGACATATTTTGACTGATCTGAGATCAAGTTGTAGCCTTAAAACCTCCTTCTTATTCCGATTGGTTTTGACCAGAGGAAGTATATTTGTTTAAATGAGACTTTCTTTCAGAGGAAGGTGTTTCATTACCCTCTGAGAACAGGCACAAGTGCCAGAATAAATGTTTTCTCCTCTGTAGATTTTTCCTAGGAGGAAAAGGTACTGTCTTTTCTTTGTTTTTGAGAATAGATGAGATTTCCATAACTGTAAGAAGACAGTAATTTGTGGACACCTTGAAGTACTGGTTTGTCTAAAAATTTAGCTAGTAACAAACTGGAGTGGCATACTGAATTAAGTTAGTACAATATAACATATTAGCCTGGAGCATTTTTACTTATCCTGAATTCCATTAGTTCTTCATAATGATTGGATTGTTTCTCCTTCGGCACCAAATGCAGCATTGCTGGGAATTCACCATGTTGTGTAACGGGATTAACATTTATTTATGGATTTCATTCATCAGTACTGAAGTAATTTCCCAAAGGCATTTTTGAATGCTTTACTATTATTATTGTATCAACTTTCCATTGTATCATCATGATATTTTTGGTAGGGAGGTGGCAAGTATGCAGGCATTTCAAAAGAATGCAGGAACTTGGAGCCCCACTGGAAGGCTTTCATTTGTCATTTTTTAACATTGCCAGTCTGCCCTAGGTATTAATATTTCTTGTTATCAATTATGATGGGTAAATAAACTGCTTTTAATTAATTTCTAATTGCTTCGTAGTTTAGACAGAAGAGAGGAAGGGCTCTTGCTGGATTTCTTGAGATTAGGACAATGATTGGGATCTTCATATGATCTCTATAGAAGTGACATTTAGAAATTCTAGACTGGTAGAGGTTACAGGGATGTACTTTCCCTGCCTTAAAGTCCTTCGTGGCTCTTTAAGACTTAGGCAAGTTTCCCCTGTCCTTTGATAAAAAACATTCCCCTTTGTTTTCTCCTATGCTATCCAGAAATAAAATCCAGCTTGCCTTTTATTTATTTATTTATTTTAATGTCTCTGAAAGTTTTATTCTCTGAGATCACAGTTCCCTGGAACACCTCCCATGGAGGGAGGAAGATACTTCTTTTGCTTCTTTACAAAGCACTTTGATGTAATATTTCCATTGTGTAGCTTATTTAGCATGTTTCTGTCTACATATTTACTTTGCTATAACCTTCTGAGAGTACCATTATTAAAACCTCACATATCATACTATGAGAAGTATTGATTTGTAGTAATCTTACTGGGATTTTTTTGGGGTTGGCTAAAAGAACATTGCGTAAGGCTATCATTATAGATGCTAAAATTGGAACTGAGACCACTAGGTGAAGACCTACTTTCCTCCCTCACAAATCCAACCTGTTGAAGATGCACAGCTACCAAGTCCTTGAGATCATTCTTTCACCTTAAAACTTTGCAGTACAACAGGAACGGTGCAGCTGCATGCCCCATCTAATACATGTAATGAATGTAAGAAATCACAGAAATAAAGCCTAGCTTAATCAAGTGACATCACATTAGGAATTGCAAAGAAAAGACTTAAAAGTTTAGTAATCCTCTGGTGGAGGTGTTTAATATTTCTTGTCTAGAAGTTAGACCTTTTTAAGAGCTACAGGGAATGAGCATTAACCCTGCTTTAAAACAAATAGAAAGAAACCTAAAATGAAAACATTTGGAAACAGTTCCAGGAAGTCAGGTATCATTATCCTTGCCTTTAGTGATGAAGCATTTTAGAGACAGGTCCAATTCCTTCCAAGAGTAAATTGCATTAGTGGGCACAGAACATCTGGAAAAATATGGTATGTCTAGAAACACCCTAAATGGCCTGTTTTCAGAAGACTTGTCTGTATAAAATGATTTGGTGTTTTTACTGTGTGTCGTTTTGTTAGTTGGTTGTTTTTTTCCAAAGTAGAATATGGGCTAGGAGGTGAGATATAAAAGGTATTTGGAAGACTATGGTCTATTTATGTAGCATTGACTATCGGAAAAAAAAAGTAATGGTTTTGAATGGATAAATGAAGTCATATATGTTTGCAGGTAATTTCTAATGGGAAAGGGTACAGAGTGAAGATAGGTCAAAGAAAAAAATCTGAAGATCTACATTGTGGGTTTTACCCTTGAATGGTTTACATTTTGCAGGTGGACCATAAGTAGATCAGTTTGGAAGTTTTTTTAATCTGGGAAATTCTTGTTCACAATTCACGAATCAGTTGTTTTATTTCCCTTAGGGAGAACATGACTGAAGTCTTTTAAAATTATAATGAAACATTTGACTTAGCTTTACTGTAGAAATCAACTCAAAATTTTACATAGCATCTCACACTTTACATTGTTCTTCAAAGTGCACAGGAAGTAAGAATTTGCACCTGAAATTATGTCTGTTATGTTTTGTTGTGAAAAGTACTTTATGATTCTAATTGGCCACAGCTAAAGTTGTGTATTAGAAATGCAGTGTTTACATTAACTTAGCATTGCATTTTCATTGAGCATTTGGTGGGAAAAGTGGCAAGAGTTTGGAACAAGGGTACCAAATTTTGCAAGAATAAGTTCTTGCATATTGAGCATATTATTGAGCATAAGCACGGTCCTCACTTGTTCAAAAGGTTGACTGACTTATTTTTGTCCTGATACTGTGGGGTGGAAAGAAGTAGGCTTGTGTTCAAATCTTACGATGAAGCTGCAGTTCCACAGAGGTGAATACCCAGGACAGAATTTTGCAGCAACCAGCTTCTTTCAAACCATTCTTCCAAACTGGCATGCATGTAACTTCCCTTTTAATGTTGATGTGCACCCTCGTCCTCTGCCACTCTGGGTCAGGCAAGTTTTAAAAAGTGTGCTGAATGCTGTGGGTACACTTAATGTTTGATTCTTGTTGCTTAAGACTGTAAAGGAAATATTAGAAGAAAAGGCTTAAATTTAAATTTTCCAGATAATATCTTGCAAATACAGCCGGGACTGGTTTTAGAATTGTCTGCCTCCTGTTTTATTTGTACCTAGCAAGTCAAAGAAGAAAGAACAAGTGTGGCATATGAAAATTGTACTAAGGTGCATTTAGATGAGGAATTTTGCTTCCTCAGTTTCTAAGGTGCATTTGAATAGCCATTTTTGAATAGCCTTTAAGGCAGTTTCGGGCGTAGAGCAGAAACAAGGTCAGAGGCAAGCTGAAGAATGTGTTTCAATCAATGAAATACTTTATTTTCAAAATATTTTCTCACATACACTGTTTCTTGGTAAATAGGAAATGTTTTAGAAACACGATAGTGTAAAGGAATAGTCATGGACCACATACTGAATCAAATCACTACTGGTATCAAATGGTCCCTTTAGCTTGAGTGGACAATTTGTTGGCAGTACTGTTGAAATATCTCTGCTTTATTGCCTTGCAACTATTAAATAATAGTTTCAGATGTTTAAGGCTCCACTCCGTGTCTCACAGGGGCAAGAAATACCTGTCTGTTTTCTGCTGAATGCCCCTTTTGTTTCACTCATTTTGCTGTATTACTTGTATTCGTTTCTTTGCAAACAGGGATAGTTCAGGATGCACTCTGTTGCTACTTACGATGGAGACAGAAACCACAGCACCATCCTCACTGTAAGCAAAGCTCTTCTCACATCTATCGAGTGTCTGAACAGACAAAAGAGCTTTGATCACTTTCAGCCTCTTCTAACAAGGGACTTGTTTTAATTATAGAATGCTTTAGCTATTACTAAATATTTGCCTGGCACAGTTGGCATATGACATCATTTTACAAAAGCTTGGGTTTCTTTAGAGCATTCCAGCCTTAGGCTGCTCTTAGAACTAAAGAAGGAGCATTATTTTTCCACCAACTCAAGAGGGTATCTTTAAATTAGAGCCAATAAAAATAAGATGATAATCCAGAACCATTCCCAAGTAATGACCACAATGCAGCAGTCACCTAGTGAAGACTTCTTTATATTCACTACTGCAGTATTTCCGGTGACCTCATGACAATACCAAAAATTTTCCCATTCCCTCATGCAGAAAAAAAAAAAAGGACAGAATTTCTGGTACTCTCCCCACCAGTTTCCATTTTATAAAATTGTATTGCTCTCTAAAAAGAGCTCCCAAAAATGATGGAGAATGTTCTATCCTTGTATATGCCGTATACAATGTACATGATAGATGAAATGCCATGTGGGGTGAGTATAATGCAAGAAGAATCTGTCAGATCTGTAAATGAATAATGAAAACACTAAATAATATTTAATGTTTGAGTTTGACTACATTGCAATATGCATAGTTAATACAGAAATAAAGTACTAATATTTGTTGTCACTGTTAACTATCAACATTTTCTTTATTTCTTAAAGTGGAGTAAGATATGATGAAATGGATCTTGTTAATTACATTTTAGTAATTCTTCGGTAGAGCAGAATATGAAGACTATTCTCAATGTCATTTTTGTAACGAGGGTAAACTCTACACATATCCCATCATTTGGGCTTGTTTGCTCTTGTCTTCATTCAGCTTTAAGACTTAAGTCAGGATTATTTTTTCCCCTAATGAGATGTAAACTATTCATATTTTTCTCACAACACAGTATGTTTAAAACTTAGCAGAGTGTAGCTACAATATTATGACAGTGGCTGTCTGAAATAAAAGTTTTATAAAAGCCTCTCAAGTTCATTGAATGATTTCTCAGAAATAAAGACTGCTGAACTAAAATTTTACAGCTTGGTGTTAGTCCAGGTTCAGTCTTTTCCTCTAGTTTTAGGAAATTAATTTGGTTTTGGATGTCTCAGCATCACCAGTGTAGAGTACTGCTTCTAGGTAAAGCAAAAAAACATATAAATTTCTCACTGAATCTTGGTATTTCTGCATTCCTATAGGTCTCAGTTCTGACTTGATTGACTACAGAAGTGCAGGGTGAGTTAGGGAGAATCAGTGACCCAGGCAGAGGGATTTTTAACACCATTGTAAGTATTTCAGTCATATTTTTGTATAAACTAAAATTTCTTACTTTTCTAATTACACACCTGAAGGAATTTATTTAGGATTTGTTTGTATTTTCAGCAGTATAAATCCTATTCCAGTTGTATGTTGCATATGTTTATCACTACCCAGTAGCTCTTTGGTCATGTCTAAGTTTCTCTTTTTAACAACTCCGATGTAAGTAGGGCCATATCTGCAATGTATGGCAAATCCAATGAAAATTAATATGCTTGGGCTATATTTCTGTGAATTTTCTCTAAAAAGCTTCTCAGTTTACCATCTGGTGATCTTTCTCATGCTAAGTCTCAGAGATTATTTAGTTTACTAGTTGGTATTACTAAATATTTGACAAATCTTATTCTCTCAGAACCATTACCAGAATACTCTGATCTGACTTGACTAAATTTCAAAAATCTTAATATATCAATTTATGTATCCTTATTCTGATGGCTTTTGAAACACTTTTAGAACTCATGACTTTGCTTACCAGTATAAAGTTTGCATTACTATGTTTTTAATGTACATGATTCAAAAAGCTACAATTATTTACCTATATTAAACACATTACAGAAGTTATAGCTTATGGTTTTGTAATTCAGCTCGTAGGTTGTGCATTACCACCCAAGGCACTACAGTTGACATCAAGAATCTGAAACCTCATTACATTGGATGAGTGCCAATGCTATTCAATACCGTTTTACATTTGGCGGTTTTAGCCTTCCATTTTCACAAGGTTGAATAAGATCTTGCTTTCTTAAGCTTTGGATTTGCCTGCCTTTGAAAGAGAACTTAATTTTCTATTTTAGAGAAATTATCTCTCTGCGGTGTCTACAGGGAGCATGTACATGACAAAATTAAGCAGTGGAACTGTAGTCATCTTTATCACACTAATCCTTCCCCAGAGGTTAGACTGTATTTATTCAAGTATCTGAAGTATTTCAGTGTATTTAACATGAATAGATTCATATTATCATTAATTATGCTATTTAAACCCTGTTCAACTTAATGCTCAGATAAGTCATGTTCTTCAGGAGCCATTTATATGTCTAGGGTGAGAAGTTATTAGGATAACATCATTGACAGTCATAGTAGCTCTGATTTATCTCTATTAGCATGACATATTGAAACCTCATTAAATTTCTCTGTTACATCGAGGGATGCCAGCCTTGTCAGTTGGTGAAAGTTGCACACTATAACCAGCTGTGTTTTCAATTTAGGAAGGTCTTAGCACAGGCGTGAGACAAAAATGTGAGACTCCCCTGTTTGTGTTCACATCATAGCTCTAAGCAGTGGGTGGAGGGTTAATGTGATGACATTTTGTGAAGGCTACCTGCATTTCAGGAAGCTGCCCTTTGTCTTCTAAGGTGTTGATAGGTCTTTATTCCTCCAGTAAATCTGGTACAGTGCTGGAGTGCAGCTGCTGGTGCTGTGTTTTTTTTTTTCACATAGATAGCAGCCTTTTAAAATATTTTTGCAATATATAATAATTCAAAAAGCAACTGTGTGCCTTAAGTAGTGTTATTAATGCATAGGTAGCATTTGTAAACATGAACTGTTTGATTATATAGATCTAAAATAAGCTTTGTATCCAACATAATTTTATTCTGATGATTCTGGAATGGTGCAGGGTCTCTGCAAGCATTTGTCCTGAGTTAACCACTTCCTGTATTTCCCCTGAGAAGCAGTGGTGCAGTCCTAGAGGGGAATGAGAAAGAAATTATTTGGGGACTCTTTGGGCTAGGTTTGCAGGAGTTCTGGGCTAATCCAAATGCACACTAATTGACCCGAAATCTTCAGATGAATTCTGTTCATGCAGTTTTACAAGCAATAAACTTGGAGAGGGAGAACTGGAGACGGAAGAGAAGACAAAGCAAAAAAACCTACAAACCACATTTCTGTGTTTCTCGAGCTCTCTGCCTTTCCTTTGGGTTGGTGCAAGTTTTCTATCTCTCTCACTCATTGTAACTGCTGTTCTTCCTGGAGGATGAGGAGCCAAAGTAGGCTTTGCTGCTTTTCGTTGGCACCCACCCTGGAATGCCTTCGAATGCTGGCAGGGCATTCTTACAGGGCGTTGTGAAGAACGGGCAGCAGGGCTGCCAGTCTAGTCCAGCACTTGTGAAAGACTTCAAAACACATCTCCTCACAGGTGTTATTTTTAAGCTGCATAGAAAGGGAACCAAACCAGAAATTTTGTGTAATGTGGCAGAAATATTTAGGTATGAATCTGACTTAATAATGATGATTTTTCAAAGCTTCTCTTAACAGTAGCATACATTTCAAAGGATGCTGAGCTGGAAAATGTTTCTGCTTTCTGTGAGGGCATTACAAGTTTTGATTTGAGAGAAACAGCTATTTGAATAAAAGGTAGCTGGTGCAACATGAGAAGTAAATTTCTAGAATATAGGAAGTTTAAGTCACATCTCTGTGATGTATCAAGTGAGTCACAACACTTTTATACCCTTGGCTTTCCTTGGGTGGAAGTATTCCACTTTATAGAAAAGAAGAAAATAAAGGGAACTTAAGTCTTAGTATTGCACAGGACTTGGACAAGTCATTCCCTAACTCAAATACTGCTTAGTGATGACCTGAAATTGAACACGTATAACAAGAAAAATATTTAGCTGGGAATAGCAAATCTGATGTAAGCCTCTTTCCATCACTTTTTTTCCTTACCTCAGTAGAGTTGAGAGCCAAGGGAATCCTGATCCAGCACTGATTTAGGCAGGTATGCACACCAGGTGCAGGATGATGCATTCACAGTCTCCCTCCTGGTTAGCTCATGCAGTGCAGTTTCTGCAGTGAAATACCTGCTTCTTGGTATTATTTCAACCATGAGAATGTGGTTGTACAGCTTCTGGTTATAGATGTCATGCAGTTCATGGTATGATCTCTGCACAGGAGTAATTTACACAGTGAAGATCAGCGCTTAAAGAACTGAATCTCATCAGTTGTAGCATGGCCCCCTCCTTACAGGCGTTCCACACCCTGTGAAAATCCTTCTTTATCTCTAATTAGCTTTCAGCCTCCATTCGCAAGAAAATGAGGTTTAGAGGATGACTCTTTCTCTGTCCCTGAGCAACTTAGTTTATTTGCATAAACTACAAACCTGAAAACATAACAAAAGCAGATATTTCTTCTTTGAGACTGAAGAATATAAACACGTGTTGAAACTTTTGTTTTTCAACATTATTAAAAAATTACCATCTTCAGTGGTAGACCAGTGCTTTTTTTAATCACTGTTCTTGGTTTCCTAGTGAACCAAGATGTTCTCTGGCTACTACCATGGAATTATATGGCTTTTTCCTAATAATGATAGAATTTTAGGGTTAAAAGGGAGCACAAGAGAGCATCTAGTTCATCACCCTGCCCCAAGGCAGCATGAGCTAATCCTGACAGATGTTTGTCTAACCTGTTCCAAAGCTTTACAGATATTCTTTAAGGCCCCAGGCAACCTATTACAGAGCTGCACTACACTTACTCTTGGGTGTTTTCTGCTAATGTTTAAAAAACTTCTGCTGTTAAGCTTGTCACTTCTTGTCACTGTGGATATGGGAAGCAGATTGCTAACTTGCCCTTTGCAATAGTTTGGGGTTGTTTGTGTTTTGTGTTTGGTTGGTTGGTTTGTGGGCTTTTTTAAGCTTAAAAATCATATAAAGTCTTTGCTGTTTTACTTTGCTTCCTAGGGTTCCAGTCCTTTCAGTCTTCGTGTGGCTGATATTGCAATTCTTCTTTACCATTACCCAGAATATATTCTACCAATCAGTTTGACTGCATTTTTCTGTACTAGAAACTTAGTTCTTCAAAAACCCTTCTTCATTTGTAGTCTGCTATTGAACTGATACATAGCAGCAGTACAGAGATAGCTGATGCGGTTTTTGTCTTAAGAGATTACCATGGCAGGCAGAAGTTACATCTGTATGCTTACTTAGTAGTTACTCTTTCCCCAACACGTGCTTAAGACCAGTGTTGGAGACTAGATACTGAACTGGATTATTGTTGGGGTTTTAGGAGTTCTCCTTTTGTTTTACTTTTACTCTTAAAGAATTTTCCCCATATGTGTTGCTAAGAGACAATAATTACTCCGTACTTAAGAGAGACAAAAAGACCTGGCCACAAGGGGAGGGGTCCAGCTGGCTACCCCCTTTTACCGGGGGTTTTCTGGTGTAGGGCAGAGATGCCTCAGAACTGAACTGGGAAAAGAGGGTTGGGCGGGGCCCCTAGCACTCTTGTTCTCTCAGCGTTCAGAGGGGACAGAGGCTGTGGTCGCTGTGGAGGGAATTCACCATCACTGCAGGGTCCTGCCTTCTGCTGCCTTCCTTCTACCATGAGTGCAGCTGGCTCGCTGGAGCGGCTGTTGCACCGGGACTCTATTTAACACCCTACCTAAATAAAAGAGGGACCTTTTCACCATCTGCTCGGGTGCCTCTGGGAACCCCGGGATCCCAAGCTCGTCTTGCCCTTCCCCGCTGGGAGCTGGGCCACGGCTGCCCTGCCCCCGCCGTTCCTTTGCCGCTGCTCCGAGCCTTCGCTACACTGCAGCACCGCAACCCTGCCGGCGGAGATATGCCGGGGTTTCCGCTGCAGCTCCCGAGTTTGATATACCGCGTCTACTACCCGGGATTTTGTGCTCATCCCTGCTGTTCCAGCCTGCTGTTCCTGAGGGTCCTGCTGGGGCACTGGGATCGGCAGCCCCAGGGGGTTTGTGAAGCAAGATTTTCCTCCATCCCTTCCCGGCTCGGCCAAGCCGCCATTAACCGCGTGGTCTCCGAGCTCGCTCCGGAGCGCCCCCTGCAGCCGCGGGGGAACCATCGCACCTGCCCTGCTCACCGGGAGCCGCCAGCGCCCCTGCCGGCCGTGACCGAACTGCACCAAAGGGAAAGTGCCTGCAGCCGAGAAGGCGTCCCTGGGTTCCTGGTTCTGTTGTTGTTACTGCCATAGTTACTGTTGTTTGTTTGCCTTGTTATATGTATATATATTAGTAAAGAACTGTTATTCCTATTCCTCATATCTTTGCCTGAAAGCCCCTTAATTTCAAATTTATAGTAATTCGGAGGGAAGGGGATTGCATTTTCCATTCCAAGGGAGGCTCCTGCCTTCCTTAGCAGACACCTGTCTTTCAAACCAAGACAATTATATTACCAAGAGTGGCTGTATGCTTGAATAATCCATGGTTTTCAGTCATGTCGTACTGCTGAGTATATGAAACTTCTAGGCAATGTTTCTTTAATGCTTTAAAAATCAGTGTAATAATTGGACATGTTAAAAGACCTATTGAATGTTCATTTTATACTAAGTTTATAAACAGAAATCTGCACTGTTGGCTAGCTCGCTGGTGGTCATGTCATTTGCTGTTCCACAGAAGAGCCAGCAAATGCTGTGGGTCAGGGGAAACCCCTGACAGACAAACTTTGGAAATAATTTTATCCCAGCTTAAAATGGAGGGACTTGTGGCCATTCCATGTGCATCCCTGGAAGCTAGGCATTTATAGGTACCACAGGCACTATGAATGACTTATAATCTTCGGGGAAATCTTTAACAAGCATTAACCCTAGCCATGGTCTTGAATTTCCATGACTATCTCTACAAAAATGTATCTCTTGGGGAAAACAGTGTTTTGGTTTGATTGTTAAATTCAGAGTGAAGAGTTCAGTTATTTGTGTAAGACTGCTATTAAGTCATCATGTCTTAAGAGTTAAATGATTTAAAGGACTTTGCTATAAAAGAACTTTCATTTTCGCCAACCCTATCTTACTTGAAAGCAAACCTTCCAGGTGGAAATACAGCTTCTGAGGAACTGTTCCTCGATAAAGAAAATTCTCTTTTGCTATTTATGCTAAAAAAAAAACAAAAACCAAAAAACCAGTTTCTTTCTTTTTCTTTCTTTCTTGTTTTCTTTTAAAGCATTCATGTATTATCAATTCATGTATTATCATAGTCAAGTTTCTGTCGCTGTCCCCATTTTTTCTTGAATGTTCTTTTTTAAGATATGTGCACCTTGTCTAAAAAGCCAGCTGGGATGCCACAAATAGTGTGCTCTATTTATGACTGCAAAGTAATTACAATGGAATTTAAAGACTTGGTTTATAGATCCAAGACGAGGATCTTCTGTGTACACTAAAAGGATGAATCCTTTCCAGACCACTTCTTATTTGGCTGAAGATGAACTTGAGGAAGCATTTTGGAGTGTCAGCCAAGGCTGCTTTTAGAAAGACCTGGGTGGGATTCATACTGTTGATATCCAAATAAAAAGAGGCCCTGATTTTAATCTCTGCATGGTTACTTTATTGTAGTTATGAAACCATGAATTAACTTTAAGGCTTTCAGGGATGAAAGGAGACATATAAGCAAGTGCCTGTTATCTTTTTTAGATTCATGGGAAAATATTTAATCTAGTGTCCTAGCAGCTTTCTCTTGTGGACTTGTCTTTTGTTTATTCTGTTTCTGTGTGGTATGCATTTTAGTTTGTTTTCTGTGAGAGCAAAATCTCTGTGGCTGAGAGAAATATGTTACAGGAACAGGAGAAGGAGATGGGCAGTTTGGGGAGGAGAGAGGGGCTAGTCTGCTATATATAAATGAAAGTGTAATAAGTATTCTGTGCTTAAGGTAAAGCTGAATATAGTTCTTTCTGGTAAATGTCACTGAAAATTTTACAGTTTCAGTATTCCTCAGCAAAAGAGTTTATTTCAGAATTCAGTAAGGAGCAACAGTTTCAGAATATATGCCTGATCATATGAGGGATATAAATATAATCATTCAAAGGAATATATTTTAGATTATCTAGAAACCTTTTAGAGTTTAAATACTGATCTCTCCCCAGTTTCTTTAGACACCTCAGCACCCCTCTCCCTGTCCATAAATCGTATGGATGTCAGGGCATAATTTGTAGGACAAATATACTTATTCTACATAAAATTTTAACACTTAAACATAAATGAAAGTAAGTTTGGGACAGGAGAGAAATATACATTTATAGTGTGTGTGACCTAGAAAAATGCATTCTCTAAGCACTACTTCAAATGATTTTGAGGTAGAGAGGTCTCTTTGCTATAAAACTAAGACTTACTCTGCCATCAAGACAAAGGATATTTGGCTGCATGATTGTATTCCTAAGCAAATGTTTATATTTTGGTTAAAGAATAAGATACGCTGGTATTCTCAACATATAGAGACAGTCTCTTTCTGCTTTGCTTCTTGAGATATAGTCAAAGGGGATTTCCATGTCTGGAAGGCAAAACTGGACTCATCTAGTGATAATGACATTAGTTAATGAGCCATGATCTATAATGTACAGGCAGTACAGAAAACAGCAGTGATACCACTTTGAATGTAGCCACTGAGTTGAGATAACTGAGAACATACAGTTAAAAACAGGCTTGCTTTTCCTCATCAGCATGGAAAATCAGATGCTTCAAAGTCCATTCTGCATTCTTTTATTATGAAGTTATACTTCTTGAGCTGACCTGCATGATAATGACATTATTAAAAAATGCCTTCCAAAAATGAAATTCCCTGCTTCATTTATCTTTCTTCATGGAGGAGGAACATTTTCTTTTTTCCTCCATCTGCTCCACTCTGCATTTCAGCTTTCCTTTTTTTTTCTACAATTATTTATACAGTTATTTAACAGCTGTAATAAATGTGTTAGGGTTCCTATATATAGTTAAACCTGTGGTCTTAGCACAGGTAGAATAAGACAACAGAAAACGCAAAAATTAAAACAAGACTGGTGTGCCAAAAAGGTGGCCTAAATGGAGTGATGTGGTTGTCCTTGGCAGTCTGCTCAGCAGATACTGTCAGCGTCACTTGGGGGGGAGAGGGAGCAGGAGATGAGCAAAAAAAGACCATCTGCTGTGTGGTTTTTTACACTGGGATTATACAGTTTTCCTAGTCCTTGTTCCAAAAGTGGAAGATCTTGAATGTCTGTGTGGTTTTTTGAGTGATTACATATAGCTGCAGTGCATGTTGGCAAACAGAACTGACACCATCTTTGTCAGGAAGCAAACAGTTGTTTCCATAGTTAGTCCAAGTTTAGCAAGTACTCCTGTTCAACCTGACTGTCTCTGCATTCCCAACCTACACCATTTTTCCTTTTTACCCTTCTCAAAGAGGAAAAAGTATAACCAAACTCCAGGTATTTTAGTGAGCTTCTACAAATATTGTTGCAACTGTATTGGCATAAGTGAGAATTTCTCTTTGGGACAAAGGCTGCTAGTTAAACAAATACAATTACACCACACAGACTGCCTATCAGTTACTGAAGCACTGTCAATATTTTTATGTTTTTTAAAAAAAAATTTATGGGTGGACATGAGAACACAACAAAATTAATACATCCAAAGATTGGAAATTATTTATAACTTTGTAGAATGTAAAAATATGTGGAATAAAGCACACTTGTATACCTGTGCCGTGTGAAACTTGTTCTTGTCCACACATTAGTGGGAATTTAGGTTTACAAACTTGGCATACCTTTTCCTTCTCCTAGGTCTATATGGCAGGGATCAGCTCCAATATCCTGCTCTGTCAGCGTGGGCAAAATGCCTAGTGAAATCAGCAAACTCATGAATTGGACTTTAAAAGGGTAACAAGACCCGAATATAGGAAGTACAACCATCACCCCTTTTTGAGAGAAAAAAAAAATTGCCCTTAAAAGCTTAGCTGAGCCTAAATCATCATTTAGGTAATTCAGCTGACAGTTATTTAATGCTGGCAGCAGTATGTGTATATGTACCACTGCCTCCTAGTCAATGGAAAATGTCATAACCGTTCAACTGATTTATCAGTTTATAATTGTTATGCTCTGTAGTAGCTAGAGGCCAAGAGGAAGATAGTAGAGATCCTGCTTTAGCTCAGATTTTCCCTGTGGAAACATCCTACGGAACGGTAGTAAGAATGAAATCAGTGCTTTACTATGGAAGCCCAATAGAATTATCTCATCCAAAATCCTATATAATTTACTGGCCATAATTACTCTGTTGACCATAACACAGAATTGCTCGTACTGTGGGATGTTTGAGAAAACAAACTACAAAAATTTTTGATGAGGTTATCATTCTCCATTAAATTTGGTAGTATTCTTCCAAAATGATGTACATAAATAGTGTCCAAGATTAGCACATCCTTCAAGAGGAGATTTTGTAAAGGGAGTTGTGCTACCATAATCCATTTCTACCAAAGAAAAGATTAGGTATAAAGAATAGGACTCATCTAAAGCAGTCAATGCTCAATTTATCAAGCCACATGCACAGAAAAAAAACAGATTAGGTGGGTTTACTCTCTAGTAGAGTCGTTTCTGCATGCTTTCCTTTTTATTCTAGAGCTGATACAGAATGATCAAAGACTTCCCTAATTTAAATCTCTTAAAGCCACATGTAGTTTCTTGGGTTGTAAATACTACCTTCCAACTATGAACAGTGTTAAGTGATTGAGGTTTGCCTGAGTCCACAGATGGCCTGAATCAAATCTCAAAGCTGCTTCTGTCCTGCCACTTTGAAAAAAAGATGATGCACATCATTGTTCCTATTATTAAATGTTTCCATAATGGCCTTTTTAGCAAGTGGTTTGCATACTTCCCCAGGAATTCACATGTTCTCTCATTATCATGAGTGCAGAAAGCTCTGAACTTCTGCCATCCAATCATACATACCCTTCACCCTCTCAAATTTTGCATTCTTAGAAAAAAAGTCTGCCTTGAGCACTTAGATAGTTCCTTTTTATACATTTTCTTTATTAGAAATGGGTGTAAGAATTATGGTAAAAAAGCTGCCCTTACAAAGTAAAATGCAAGACTTTCAATCAGTACTATTTTTAGAGGCTATTTGGACAATTACAGAAAAATCTTACAGAATATATTTTAGAATGCTAGCTATCATGTGAGTAATTTATAGTTGTTTTTTTTTTTAATAGTCATATCAAGAATTGCTTATTGTACAAGGATGTTTAAAGGGTAAGCATTACAGAAGAAGAGAAGCCATGGGGACACTGGGGACAAGTGACTTGAAAACTTTAGCATGGCAGTAACAGGTTGATATTCATAAGAAATAAAAGAGAAAAATAATCTGGGTTTTCTAAATGCATGGGATTACAGCAGTTAGAAAAATAGAGTTAGATTTTCATATTTAGCTCAGCACAGCTCAATTTTTTGTGTTTAGCATAACATGCTGAATAATTGCCCCTCTCTGGCACAGAGACATACTGTGTGCTATATGTAATCAGTATTGATCAGTGCTGTGCCTTTTTCCTACCTGATAGAGTTTCTGTAAAGTGTATCTGCAGCTTTTGCATAGTTAGGCATTCTGAGCTTTTAATAAAACAAGCAAATTTGTTTCCAAAACACAGCTTCGAAATATAGACAACTAGTCCCCACTACTTTCATGACTCAGGTGGGAGCTCTGTGACAGAGGGCTTAATATGGTTTCAGATCACAACCATTACACAGGGAGTCTGATGCCCTGCTTTAACTCAGCTGTACTTGGACAGGAAATAGAAGGGACAGGAGTATCTCTGAGCCGGTTTTAGATCCCTCTGAAGTCTGGAACTGTCCTCAGATGTACCTAGTTCTTACAAGAAACCAGAGCAACCTCAGAACCCGCTGTCCATTGCTGTGAATGGAGGAGAGTGCAGCAGTGGTCAGGAAATTCAGTCCGTTGTTCTGTGTGGAGAGTTTTGTACAAGTGATCAGAGTTACCACCGTTATCTGTATAATTTTTTTTTAATATCCTGAGAAATTCCTTTCAGGGATGCAGGTTATATTTTAAGTTGTCCTTCTGGTTATGCGTTGTAAAAGGGCTGGGGCGTTCAAAGCCGAGTCAGGCCCAACACACAGTGGGACCATTTTATGTACTTCCACACACAGGATGGGAGATCTTTGTAATGTTATAAGGTCTAGATTGAAAAGTAATAGGTTGCCTTACACCTGTGTGTAGACTATATTTAAATCATGTATCTGTTTTTGTTGTCTGAATTTGATATTAATATACCTTCACTTTTATTTAAATGCCAATATAGAAAATGCAGTACTCTAGGCCACCAGATCTATGTAAGCAGCAAAGAGGTAAGAAACTAAGACTGTCCAAACATGAAGAAAAATGTAAAGACATGTTGCAGTCTGATGAAGATTATCAGGCCATCACAGCAAAGCCCAAAAGCATCCTTCAGACCTCAGGGAAAAATGCACTAAAGAGTTACCATGGGAACAACAAATTTAAAGAACAAATAAAAACCAACAGCTATTTACACCCCAACAAAATTATACAAACAAACAATAAAAACAGAATCGTAAATCAGGTAAACTCAATAATTAAGCAGCATGTGGAAAAACTAAAATATTAAACATGGGAATAAAGCAGGGGGGGGAGGGGCAAGGCAGGAGAGGAACCACCCAACAATCCAGCGCTAAGACATAAAACAGAAACTAAAGATGCTGTATAGAAAACAAAACTGATCATTACCACAAGACAAAATATAAAGCTAAGCAAATGCTTCAATCTAGATAAATGTTAGCATTTTTTGTGTGATTTCTGCTAATTTCTTTACTGTATTGCCAGTGAGTTTTGTCAACATTGATCACAGGCAGCCTGTACTGAAATCAGTGTGTTACGCTGATTTAATGAGAACAGCTTTTGTCCGTCATACTGGTATTCATGAAGAATATATTAGATATTGATACCTTGAAAATATAGAGGACATGGGATTTTGATGAAAGGGATGTCAACCCATATTTCCTTAGACATTTGGGTCCCTTTAAATTCAGACTCCTCCAATATATGCCTATTTATTTTTAAAAGCCAACTATGGGAAACTAAAATGTAGTGTTATAAGGTGACATTTATTTGACATGAGGAGGAAAGGCTATTAACCTGTAGCTGGAATGATTTTTAATGAAGAACTCAGATGTGATAAAAAGATGAGTGAGAATAGGCCCCCTAAGATTAATTTGTGTGTTGAGAGTATCTTGAAAATGTTCTGTCTTCCTCAACCAAATAGTTGATTTATGGATATGATGCCAATAAAAATTTATACTGCAAGAAAAGAAAAAACCACAAACCAAACCCAAAAACTTACCATACTTCAGTGTGTTGGAAGCATCCTTCTTTATATTTTACTTATGAGATAAAATGTAATTTCACAAATTACTGGAGTCCATTAAGGAAGAACAAGACTGTGTGGTCCAAAGTCTCACAGGAATTCTGGTCTATGTTCGGGAAGCAGCTTATTCATTTTCTCCCAGACAAATATTTGTTACTTAGCTATTAAATCAAAGATGGGTCCACGCTGCCAAATAGATTTGAATTCAAACCATTAGAGAGTTTTAGGTCACTCCCTTCCAGAGCTTTGATTTGTGCCCATCTCTTAATGTGGGGAGGCTTTTAAACTTCTGATTGATTTACCAGCATTAGTTAATAGATGAAACTGTGTGAACATTGAAGGGAGGGTGGGGGGAATGGTGCATTTTGAAAGATTCTATTAATTTTCTTTGGCCAGACTTTGAGTTTGCCTCTTTCCCCTTTTTGGCAAGGTCATGGTTCTCATGAATATTTGACTGAGCAGTTGAATTTGCATATGGGACAACTTATAATGGAGGTGGATATTTTGACTTGGTGCTAAGGACAAGTAACTAACACAATACACATTATACATTTGTACACTGTACTAGTAGAAGATAATTATCTGCACTTAAAAGTTGCAAACACATTTGTTGGGTGAATTTGAGTAACTGAATTTGTTCCTGATCATTCATCTTGCAGAGGAAGGGAACGTGTTTGTCAGATAAATAATTAAGTGAAAACAGATTTTGATTCTATTGATCACAATTTTAAAAAAGAGAAACCCCACCTCTTGCTGGTTGGAGGCAAAATCCTTCCCTTGTTCAAAGGTAATCACCAATTTAAAATCTACCTGGTCACGTAGAGTCAGAGAAGTTAATTGTTTGCTTCAGATACCAGTTAGTGTCTGTGCCACAGTTGGGAATCTCAACATTGCTTGGGATATCATCCTATGATAACATTCTGAGTTATTCCAAGCAGGTCAGTGCCTCCCAGAATAACCATTGAGTGTGGGAATCTATGCAAAAGTTGAGCTTTAGCAGCAAACTGAGAAAGTTATAACAATGCTATAATATTAAAAGCTTGAAGCAAATTAATTGTTCTTCTACTGCAGAGATATGACTATGGAAGTTAATCAACAGAGAGTTAAGAAAAAACAACGTCCTTCCCACCTTGAAAAATGTGGTGTAATCAATAGCAAAAAATACATGGGTGATCAGTGAAGATCTGTTTCGTTTACTGTTTACTGCATGGTTGCTAAGGAATATCTTGGAAGACAGGGGCCAGGTTTGTGAAATTAAAGTTTTTTTATCCATTACAGATTTTGTTCCCTGTGTGAGTCTGCGTCAGTAGCACATAGTGAAATTCAAAGTTATTCCAGACTCCTTCATTACATGTGTGCTGACTGCTACTGAAAGCCTCAATTATTTTAAAATACATTCCACACTATAGAACTCAAAAATTAATGCAATTTTTTGAATAATGTCAATTTTTTGATGGGAAAAATAAACCAAAACAACCCAAGCCAAACACCATGGATTTGTTCCTTTTTGTTTACAAGGATATGATTGTGAAACATTACTAATAAACTTTTATTAACAATAATAAATGACAGCTGTGTGTAACATGCACCAAAAGCCTGTTCAAAGATTCATTTCTAGGTTGCGTGTCATGTTTAAAGCTATAAAGTATAATGACCTTTCCAGAGATCAAAGCCCTGTCTTTTTTTTTTTTTTCCGAAAGAGATGTTTGAGGTTGTAAGAGCAGTGAACCCACGGAGTGAAGTTTCAGTTTCTATCAGAAGCTGATTAATAGAGAGGCTGAGAATGATCGTGCCGTGGGGGAATAAAGGAGACATGCCAGGTGGACAAGCAGTTGACCACATGCACTTTTCCTCATGCACCATTCAGCAGATTAATTTGCTGCCATGGGTCCTCCCCCTAACAGAGGACTCTGTAATGAACCTGCTGTAAGTGGATTTCCTTGTGTGCATTGTGTGGCACAGAGCAAGGCTTTGCTGTTTGTTAGTCAGCATGCTATGCTTCATCACTCATAACAGTGCACTCTCTCATGCCTGCACAGAAGCATGGCTAATGTGGTAGCTTTGATGCTCTTAGTCTTGTGGAAAGATTTCTAGGCTGGCTCCATTCAGCTGGTGTAAGCCTGCCAAAGGACAGCCGCATCACCTGGATGCACATTCCTGTATCTCCATCAGTGTTGTCACAGGCCTTGATAGTACTCCCTGTCTATAAGGAATCTTTACTGATGTGTGCTTTGGAAGTAGTACATGTTCTTCCTATGGCATGTACTATGCACTTTGCTTTTATTTAAACTGGTGGTTGCTCAGAAAGATATTAAGAGGCTCTCATTGTCCTCAAACTTGGCTTGAAGTTTATAACGTATAAAGCAGCAAACTGGTGTGTGAAGGAGTGATGGTGTTTGGAACCAGCTACCAGGACATTGCCACAAATAGGGAAAAGGATATTTTAGTTGGTGACCTTTGGCCTGGAATCTTGTCTGGACAGGTCAGGCAGTCTCCCTACAACCAAAGCCTGCAGGTTGTCTTGTTCTGCTGTAACATAAAACAAGTAGCATAGATCATATAACACGATGTTGCTTGCCACTACTTGCCATTGTAAAATTCAGACCTAATTCTTCCGGGCTTTCCTCTGGTTTGTGAAGGACCATGAATTCTGTTACGAGTATTTTAACCAAAAAATTCCAAATTCCAGATAAAATAATTTTGTTAAAGTCTTCTGAGAAATAGGTAAAAATTTATGATGAATGCAAAATATTTTTTCAGCTCTTTTCCTGAATGAAATTTTGTATAAACCATTTCATGTATTATGGGAAGATCTGTGTGGTCTTTGCAGAACTTCTGTGGTAGAAGCTGTGACAAAGAAGATCCTCTTGTCAATTTTACTCGACCTGGTAAGGTAAGATTTCCGTCTCCACTCTCTTCCGCGAATGTTGCAGCATCACTGACTTTGTAATTGGAAGTTTCTGAGTAAAGATAGGCTTCTCAAGGAATGTATTCGAACTCCCCACTGTTGTTAACTGTGCTGACACTGAGCAGATGTTGAAAAGCGTAGTTCCAGTGGTGACTTGTACTTTCACAGTCTTTGGTCAATATTCTTACCATCTATGCTCTTAGGCAGCATTTTTCTGTGCTATATTCATCCTTAAAATTCTTTAGCTGAGCAGAGACAGCACAGGTGGGGTTCATCATCAAAAGCACCTGGTATTTCACCACCTTACTTTCACTCAGCATTATTTTAACTTCCTGGCAAACCTTTCCCTAAGCCTGCTTCCCAGCTTCTTGGTTTGCTTACAGGTGCTGTAGAGAATCACAGGGAGTTTGCCCTTCTGTGCTTAGGCTTGCATCACCAAGTGTTTCACCAGTGATATCTTAGCAGCCAGGTTTGAAGAGTTGTGCTCAGAATGGGGGAAGGGGCTATTTTGGGTGGTATTACTCCATTGCAGACACAGAGACTGTGGATAAGCACGTATATTTATAAGGGCTGAATTTTGGAAGACACCAGTTACCGCAGTGATAAGTGCCATACAAGTATCTAGATAAACTCTTTTCTGGGAGGCTGCCGATATAACATCAAATGAAGTATGAAGTTAACACCTTGTGATGCGTGGTGGCCGTAAACCAGGGCATTTCATCCTGAAGAGGAGAAATTGATGACACTGTGTTATCAGCAACTTCAAGTTTTGCTACAGCCTAATAAAAAACTAACTCTCCATAATAATGGCACCAGAAAAATGATGAGATGGCATTTTATAAAATGACATTAAAAGAGGAGCCAATATCAAGTACAAGTTGAACAGTAAATAACACATTTAGCTATGGCAATACATTGTCTGTACAGAATTATTCTCCCATCAATAGCAATCCTCGGGGTTTGGATCAGACTGACAAGGCATTGCAGTTCATATCTAAGCAAACAGATGGATACATAAGTAAGTTTTCAGAATCAAAGAAGCAGTAAGCTAACCAGTATACATTTGGTACAGACATTAAATGACCATGCAGCATCCTTATCTCTTGGTTTGGTCACAATATTGTGCATATATATTTGTGGTTCCTTTCTCTGTCTCTCTCTTCCCCTGCCTTTGGTAACATTGTCCAGATCTTTCCTGCCTGTGGGGCCTCACATTAGGGTATCATATTTTTTCCTATCTGGTGGCCTGTGGTTTGTCTGTTCATCTATCACTTGAGTGTTTCTATTTTGGTGCCAACTTATAACATCGCAGACTTCAGATCAAGGGTTTCTAACAGAGAGATTGTGCCATGGACCTGCTTCCTTCCCATTTGTGATCATAAAACTACCCCTTTTGTTCACACAAAGCTCCTGCAATATGCTGCTCAGGAAACCAAGACCTGCCCTAAAGAGGCAGAATTTCTCCCAGTGAAAATGGAATGATTCCAGTGGAGTCATCTATATGCTCCACACTCCTCTCACCCAGGCGTGTAGGAGTTGTGTCTGGGCAGACTGGGTACAGTTTCATTCTGTACCAGAATTAGGAGAGCAGATGGGTGATTTAGAGTCATATTTCCCTCCTATCTCTGATCCTGCACTGAATCAAGATCAAAATCACTATTTTCCATCTCATCACTATCATTCTTTTCTTCTAGCTGGGCTAATTCTTTTCCCTCTTTCCCAGCCTCCACAAGGAGATGTTGTCTTTATTTCAACAAGAGACAGTTACCAAAAGTTTCCTCTAGGCATTGTGAAATAGGATGAGTGTTGATCCAAAGCTAGAAGAAGGCAGGGAGTATCTTCTTCCCCAACCCCACCCTCCAATTCAAGTAGAATGAAAGTAAACTTGTGCTAAGAGCAGAATTCAATTTTTTTGTTATAAATTTTAAAAGTTGGAGACATGGCTTGCTAGAGTAATCTTATATCCCAAGGATGACATTACTGTCTTAATAGGGGAAAGATGTTCTTTGAGCAGGGAATTCAGCCTTAAATGTGCCTACATTAAGAGTTCCCTCAAAAGTGTTGCTGCTGTTGCATTTCTGAATGCCTTTGACATGTGGGCAGGTTTCTGGCCATAACAGCTTTGATTCCAGATTATTCTTCATGAGGAACCAAAAAATATTTATATTTTCACCTTTTCACAAGACATTTTTCACCTTTTTGGGGCTACAGTGCTATAAGGAGAACTGGGGTTGTTTTATTCTTGTCTGTAGCTCTTTATTCCATAAAGCATATGGAAAGCCAAAGGGACAAAATGGAGATACAGAGCCTACCAGTTATCTATGCATTAGCCATGGAGACTGTTCCTTGCATCTTTCTATTGAGTGCTTGTTTTTGTCTACATTTGTCTTTAAAATTTCATTTTTAAAAATTTTAAATCACTCTTTTTACTATGCTGTCCAATCTTCCATCCAGTTATTTAAATCAGGTGCACTAGACTGAAACTCTTTACTTGGAATTGGTCTAGAAATTAAATCTTCTAAGATTTAAGTTAAATTTAATATTAAAGTTATGACTAAACAATTTAACAAGCTATCAAAAGTTAGTGGGACTCCTCACAGGCATTCCAGCATTCTTTAACTTCTTTTTCATGCAAAGCAATCTGTGCCATGTAACCAGTCCTATAGAAATGCAGCTGCAGCTTAAGGCTAATGCATTGCATAAGAGTATGCACTTCTGCTATCAAAACTGGCTTTTATAGCCTTAAGCCCAGTCCTTAAAAGTAAGGCTAAGCAAGATTATGCTGTCTGGGATATTGATGCTGTTGTTTTGCTCTGAATGCTAAATTGTGTCTCTTACCCCTTAGATTTCATTCCTCTATCAACCTTACTATGTGATAGTTTATTGTTTCTGAGACTTGTTGTGTCTTACATACTTTGAAGCATGACCACTACCCTGAACTTCCCTTTTAAGGACACTCATGTCAAGGGCATATCAAATATGCCTGTGTCACAGGGGGACACCAGCAGTGTATAAAGTAAAGCAAACTGAGTGTAGAAAGGATACCACTGACAGAAATCAGAGCTTTCTCCCCAGCCCCCAACCCTGCTTATTTCACCGAGCAGAATATAAGAGCATATGCACAGACAAAGTGGCGTCCCATTACATTCCTCCAGGGTAAATAATTTATCAGCACTGATGCTGATTAAGTATAAATGTGAAGAGTGTCAGGAATCCAGGTGACACAGTAGTGAGTGCTGGCTTTTGCCTCCAAGGAGATCAAGTCACATTTCTCCCTTTACATCCACATCTGCTGTCGGGGAATGTTTGTGATTCTTGTGTGCTATTCTACTTTTGGGAAATAGAGCTCTTTTAGAAGCAAACAAAATACATTCACTCAGGCTAGTGTCATAGCACACATTTAGTCCTAGAGCATGTCCTCATTAGGAGATAATTACATTTGGTTGCATCTTCAACTAGCTGATTTTATTCAATCCTCTTTATAAATCCTTCTGTTTCAATCCTCCATCCTGAGTACATTTTATTCCTGAAGTTTTATCTGTCTGTTTTAAAAATGCTCCAGTTTACTTCTGTTTCAAGGCCATAAGCTTTAAGCAGGTTAAAAGTTGTGTACATGTACCTTTCATCAGATGGCAATCCCCACTGCACTGTATTGTTGTAATACAGGCACTGAGAGGGGCCTCGGGGCTCCAGTAGTTCACAGGACATCCAAATGGTAGATTTTGTAACACCTATGGGGGTGTTAATGTGGAGGTTGTCAAAGTATCTAAGCCACTTTTCCACGGATCTGATCCAAAATATTAATTTGGTTTTTTTACTCCTGAGAAGGCAAATGCCAACTGCTGTTTAAAATTCTAGGCCTAAAATACTGCACAATGATGCAGAGTGCCTGAACTCTGCTGATAGCAGCTACTTAGAAGATATTTGTCAAATATACAGTTTACCTAGATCAAAAGTGTATCCCCTACAGAGAGGGAAAAAAGTCAGGATGGGAGATTGAAGGAGTGCTCTCCTCCAGAGAAAGCACAAGCTTCAGCAGAAGCTTGAGCCACTAGTGAGTGGCCAGAGAGATGAGAGCTTTGTCTAGATGTAAATCAGCAATAAGTGCAGCTGGAATGCACATCTGGGGCAATTAATGGGAAGAAGGCTAAACCTCTTTTAGACTCTACTAGTCAAGGAACTTGAGCATAGTACTGCCAGGCTCACTTTTGATACCCTTCATGATGTGGCGTGGCTCATCCTTAAGTCAGTCCTACTGTGGACAGGAAGGAAAGTGCCTCTAATGCACTGGAGTATTCTCTATTGTCAGATGGAGAGATGAACACAGTGATTTTTCATAGCTGATATTTGCTAGATAGTGTGCCAAAAATGCACACCAGTGGAATCTCAGTGGAACTGGCCCTTTTTAAATGCAAGAAAACTAGCAGGAGATGACACATGACATGGAAAAATTGATAGGACCATTACAATATTCTTGTGTCCACCAAAAAATAACCACCTCGGCTCTCGGCTGTAAACTGCATCCCCAGATTTGATAGATAAGGAATTGGCTGGACAGACACAGCCGGAGAGTTGTGGTCAATGGCTCTGTGTCCAGGTGGAGTCAGGTGATGAGTGGTCTTCTTCAGGTCTCTGTCTTGGGACTGGTGCTCTTTAATATCAGTGACACAGACAATGGGATTGCATCCACCCTCAGCAAGTTTGTAGATGGCACAAAACCGAGTGGTGTGGTTGGCACAACAGAAGGACAGGATGACATCTGGGGGGCCTGGACAAACCTGAGAAGTGGGCCCACAAGAACCTCATAAGCAAGGTGCTGCACCTGGGAGAAGTACTGGGGGGTTCTGGTAGATGAAAAGCTGGGCACAAGACAACAGAGTTTACTTGCAGCCGGGGCGGCCAGTGGTATCCTAGGCTACATCAAAAGAGAGGTGGCCAGCAGGTAGAAAGAGGATGGTTCTCTCTCTGTTCTTCCCTTATGAGACTGCATATAGAGTGCTGCATCCAGATCTGGAGTCCTCAGCACAAGAAAGACATGAACCTGTTAGAGGGGGTCCAGAGGAGGCCACAAAGGTGAGCAGAGGGCTGGAGCAGCTCTCCTATTAAGACAGACTAGAGAGTGGTTTTGTCTTGCCTGAAGGAGAGAAGGCTTCAAGGAGACCTCATAGTGGCCTGCCAGTACTTAAAGAGGACTTGTAAAAAAAGAGTGAGAATGACTTTTTACATGGGCAGACATTGACAAAATAAAGGGAAGCAAATCTGAATTTGAAGAGAAGAGATTTAGATTAGATTATAGAAAGATACCCTTCAAGAAATCCTTCACTGTGAGGGTGGTAAGGCACTGGAACAGGTTGCCCAGAGAAGTTATGGATTCCCTGTCCCTGGAAGTGTTTAAGGCCAGGTTGGATGGTGCTTTGAGCAGTCCGATCTAGTGGGTGGCATCCCTGCCCATAGCAAGGGACTTAGAACACTAGATGATTATTAAGGTTCCTTCCAATCCAAACCATTCTATGATTCTATGAAATCAAAAACAGATATCAAAACCAGCTCAGCATTTTCTTACAGAAAAAGAGAGACATTCCTTTCCTTATACTTACAGTCCAAAGTCCATGCCTTTTGGAATCCAAGACAGTCATCTCTTGAGTTACCCTTCTCTATTTCCCATATATCTCCTTGTAAGTGCATCAGCAGGAAATCCAGTGGCATGTGCAGAAATAACTTCCAGACTCATGGAAGACAAGCCAAAGAGTTGTCCTTTGACATGGAACATTTAGAGTTAGGCAAAACAAAGTCTTTAAACTAACGAAAAATCTACCAACTGTTAGCAAAAAAAAAAAAAAAAAAAAAAATTTAAATCATGTTAGCTAACTAATATAAGACTAGTCATTATAGAGTAGAAGTATGTAACTCTGGCAGTGGTTTGATTAGATTTACTAATATTTTTAATCAGACAGTGTCTGCTCTGTTCCATTTTCTTGTTGGGTTAAACTGTGTTGACAGCTATGCTAGTGAAAGAATTCCAATGCACTGAAAAGATGGGGAAAGACATAAAAGCTTCCCAAAGAATAACTGAGACTAAATCCTATAAATAAATATAGAAATGAGCTTAAAACCACAAAAACTTCTTGGAGCTAGTCTTGGCTTTCCCCAAAAATTAGGCATATTCAAATCTAAAGTCCTAGCCTTTCTCTGTTTGTAAAAATTTATTTTGAAAAAAAAAAAAGTTGTCTGAGAGGTTTAAAATTTTCAAAATATGTTGTTGAAAACATGTTTGTTTTCTAGTTTTGTTTTAATTTAACTTATCAAATCAAATATTATTCCACTTAGGTTTCTTTAAATCTGAATGCCAAAACAGTATTTTATATAAACAGAAACATTATTGTTTAAAACATTTTTTCCTCATGAAAACTGTTGGTACCATGCAAGATGTTTTTCTTTTTTTCTGGACAGTCTTACAATGCTAGTAATTTTGTCCAGCCTCTGAATTACACAGCTGCTGGATTTTACTGTCAGTCCCCCTAATTCAGGTTTTCTTGCTTCACAGGATTTGATTAATCAAAATAATTATTTTAAGTTTATTGTGAAATGTCTGTTAAGTCTGGCAAAGGCTGTAGCCTAAGTGAAGAGTAATGCTACCTAAACTTAGGATAGAAGACTGTATGAAACATCTTGATGAAGAAAAAAATAGACTCAGAGTTTGCTTCTGAAATATATTCTCATTTTGGTGTTTATATATAGCAGTCATGTTCACCAGAGACAATTTAGAGGATGAGGAGAATACTGGCTCCACTGTACATGTCATCTTGACAAGGTGTAAAGAGAGTGTCATTTCAAGCCAGTTGTGAAAAGAGCATGGAGCCCTCTTGGAAGTGGTACAAGGAGAGTCTGCATGCTGCACAGGAGTCAGTCTTCTTTAGAAACCTTTTATTAGTACCAAGCAATAAACCAACTCGTGTGTGTTCAACATCATGAGATACAGTCTGAGTGTTCCTCCCCCTGCTCAGAGCCTCGCCAGTAGCAGTTAACAAGTGTAAGCAGCACGCGGCTGCGGAGCCATTCAGGCCTGACCCTGCAAGGTCTGCTGTTGACTGCAGCCTGTTACTCATCTCACGTAATGTGTAAGGCAGCTCGGGCTGATGCAGCCAATTTACCTGATTTACCCTTTCTGTAGGTGGGAGGGGTGAGCAGTGAGCACCTTGCCAGTGAGACACGCAACCTTCCAGTGTTTCTGAATACTTTGCTGGAGCTTGTGGCTGGTTAAGTCAGCTGGATAAGTCACCCAATTGACTGTATATGCTACTGGCATTCTCTCAGGAGCCAGAACAGATACCTACTCCTTGTGAAGGACTTGGATTGCAAAACCAGAGCTGTGTTGAATTCAGCATTTGAATGGATTTGAAATGCTGCTTCAGGAAAAAAAATAGAAAATAACATGACTCATTCTAAGACAGCCATAAAATACAGCAGTGTCAGAATCACAAATTATTGTCCATGAATGTATCACCCACTTATCAGACAGACTTCTGCCAACAGCTCTGCCAATAAGAGATGGAGTTTTGCGTAATTTTTAAGGTAGAACATGCTGGATTTAACTACAGAACTAAAGTTTGTTACTCAAAAAACATCATGGCATTGTTTTAGATTGTTTCTTCTTCCATTCTCAGCAGCTCTGCTGTGGAGCAATAGCCTTCTTAAATATGTTTTGTGGACATTAGGAGCAATAAAGGAAATCCTGACAACATAGTTTCCAAAGTTACCTGGAGGTCATTACTAAAATGGGACCACCAGCAAAGAGGTAGCATGGAAAAAATTAATCCATGCTTAAAAAAATGTCATCTCTTGACTTCACTCATACAGGATGTTCTGATAAACCCAGAAAAATAATCTTATTTGTCCTTATTTGCTTGGTTGTCCCTTTTACTGCTTAAAAGTCAATAGATTCATATGATCTCTAGCTGAATCACCCTAGTTACAAGGAGCAACCTGTATTTTGGCTGAGGTGCATACAAAATATAAGCAGTTAAGACTGAATGGGATAGATTGTTTTAAGGGGTGTTATATGTGCTTGCACAGAAGAAGGAAAAAACCACACATCCTATCCCAACCTTCGCTACTCTGCATGAGGCATGCTAAAGAATGACGATTGTGATTACTTAGAGCAGCTTAAACTCAACCACATTTTCATATTGCTTGTGTTGGTTATCATAGTCTCTTAGAAAATATGGTAATTCTGGGAATAACAAGTGATAACTGTAGGAGGGACAATAAAGCAAGCCTGAGAGCGGATGTAAAGATTGCCAGCTTCTTAACTTTAAGGAAGACATAATTGCTGTCACCACAATCCATCGATGCAAAGAGGCTGGAAGCAAGCTGGCAGAAATACAAATTTTTCAGAGAGTTGACTGGTGGTGTAATTTATTTAACTGTGCTTTTGAGCAATGTTACGACTCATGGAGGCTTCCCATAGAGCACATACTGTATATCGTCCCTATGAAATATGATGAAGCACAGATCTTTTTGAGCACATTAGCAACCAGATCCAAAACAACAGGGTTGTAATTTTACAGTTACTGTGCATGATCCATTCCCCTCCATCCCCCCATCCCTTTTTTGGCTGTTACTTTTTAAAGCATGAAATACATCCTGTAGTGCAACCCTTCCTGAAAGAATATATTATCAGTGCTTCTGTGTAGTGGATGGAACAGTCTAAAGATTTCTGTTATGTTTCTCATTTTCCAAGTGTTTTTCAAATTGTTTTGAGAATGAGACAAGTCAAAATAACTTGAACTAGGAAATGGAAAAGGAGGAGCCACAGTTAAGAGCACTACTGTATAATACGATTTAAGTGACTGTTAGGATTTTCAGTGTCTTAAAAATTGTAATGGGATGTTGGCTGAAGTGCTTTGGATGCAAGGAAGACTGTAAATACTTTAATTGCCAAAGTTAAGCTTCTTCATTGCTCTTGTCTGTAATACAAAATCACCTAAGGAAAGTGAAAGTGAAAGTTCTGATGACCAGTGCCTCCTCAAGTATATCATTTAAGAAGCATTGAATAAGATGTGGTGCTATCATCTTGTATCACCACTGACATGGCTTGGAGAATTTTCATATTCTAACACAGTGAGGTGAAGTATTATTTTACACAATATATTGGACTGGCAGGGTGCACTGAAACAGACTTTTTTTAATTCCCTTTTTTCCCGCATTTATTCAGGGGAGAAAAGAAATTAAAATTGTAGCAAATACCCTAGAAAAATATCATAGGAAAAAAGTTACCTCTCTCTTATACTATGTAGGAGTGCTTATATTCCTGTAAGCAGCCTGAGAAAGTGGGAAGAACTTCTTTCTATAGGATCTCCAGAGACTGCCAGTTCTATTCTACTCCTTAACAGAGTTTTCAGGAGGTCATAAGCAATACAATGGATTTTTAAATAAGAAAGTATTAAAAGATCTCTGTATGAACCTTGCTGCCTTAGACAGAACCTGCCTCCTTTGGCTGGGATTGTGGTTCCGTTTTCTTGGCAGTAAGTATGAAGACCATGGAGCTTGTGGAGCATGGGGGAAACAGCCTTATTCCAAAAGCTGCAGAGATGGTATGGCAAAGCTATAATTTCTCACGACCCGTAGAGAAACTGATTGTTCAACAGACCTGACATTGATGCATCTGGGAAAGGAGTCTGACAAGGAGCCTGCATAAAATATATGGGATTTGTTATGTGAAATGACAGGTGGCCATCTGACTCAAGCTTCTCCATGTCACAGGCAATGGGGACACTGCCTCACACAGTTCAGTAGTTAAAATTTCAAAAACAAGCCATGTGATTCAAGTCAGGAGATATTCTGATTTGTTGAAGTGTATTGCAAAAATGATCCAGTAGGAACTGGCCTGAAATCGGCTCATCTATCATTCAATATGTAACACGTTTTTTGCATTATGATTTATATTGTCATTGTAATTGCTGTAATATCAACTGATAGCTGACAGTGGGAGCCAACCTAAATCTCAGGGTAAACAGGGAGGGTAAACATTACTTTCAAAGGAGTTGTGCTTGCTCCATTCCACCAATTAATTTAATTAACTTCATGAAATGCCACACGCTATTCTTTGTTGTGTTGTCTTGTCTTGCCTTGTCTTGTGTTGTTGAGGGAAGATGGGGATTTTAAAGGAGGTGCAAGTCTTTCCTCCTGTTATGTGGCATAAATCAACAAGTCCTGTGCTCCAACGGAGAAAATAGACTCCTACAGTGAAATCCTGGTTAGTGCTAGGATCTCCGCTTTGATGAACTTAAGTCTCACCCCCTAACTTTCAGAATTAGCAACCAAAGTATGAATGAATTTCTAAGTTGACAGTAAGGATAGTCAGTTCCAACTAAGAGCTACTGAATCTTTGCATTTCTGCTGAACAAATTGAGATAATTGCTTCAGCAAAAAAAGGTAGAATGACACTTCTTAAGGGTCCACTATTTTAACATATATCTAGTGTTTACTGTGTTTTCTGACTGTGCTCTGTTTTTGCACACAAAACTCCTGATCTCTGTGGGAAGAATTTTTGAAAGCCTAAAGAATGCAGGATCAGGTAGAAGTTAGGCATGGACATACTGGCTGTGTTTTCAGAACATGATGTATCATTCCCTTGCTAATTTCTCGTAATTCCTGGCTCAGAGAGTACCCTTTATTCAGAGAAAGCAGTGTAGCTGGTCTATGTCGTTGGGACATAGCCCAGATGTGTGTCGGAGACACGCAGCACACACCACTCTGCTATTTGTTTTCTGAGTGCTTGTATGTCATCGTACTGCCCATACATAATTCAGATGTAAGTGAAAGCCACTTTCCTGAGCTCCCTTGTTGATCCATAGGGTCTTTTTAACTTTGTAGAAGCTTGCAGTGGCAAAGGGCAGAGCTAGTTAGAAATTCTCTTGTCTGTTCTGTAGGTTACATCTGTTTAAATTTCAGTTCCTAATCTGACACAGTGTTCTCAGAGCCATATCTTTTAAAACTTTCCAGTAATATTAATAGGCAGTGAGGCTAACCTGTGTCAATTTTACATAGCAAAGGATTTTCTTAGCTGAACTTTTAAGTATATACAGCACCATTTTCTATCACTTATCTCTGTAGCATATTTGTTGTATAAGAATAATGTCTTTTCATTCCTCCCACTGCTACCTTTCATTCTTTGCCAGTCTACATAATGATTTTGGAGGATGAATGAAGAACCTCTGTCTGAGCTCTTAATGAAAGCTCCCTTTTTAACTTATCTTCCACTCTCAAAGTAACTTTCTGATAACTTTGTTTGTTAGAGAGGATAAACTGTTTGCTTCAACTTTGGTTTAATTATGATACTGAACTGTAAAAAAAAATTAATGAGAAAGTTCTTGGGATTGCTTTGTACGTAAAATCTAGGAAAAAGTTTATGGGCAGAATATTTGCAAAAAAGAACGAAGTTGGGACAAACTAATTCCATTTGGTTCTGGTTTTAAACAGCCAATCTTATTTATGGTTTCCTTTTTTGCTTGCTTGTTTGTGAAGTTGGACGTAAGAAATCCAGTCACAAAGGAGTGCACTGGTGTGCTTGGTGCATATGTGTAAAATCACAGAATCACAAATTAATCTGAGTTGAAAGAGACCCACAAGGGTCATCAAGTACAACTCTGAAGTGAATGGCCAATATGGGGATTGAACCCCAACCTCGGTGTTACTAGCACCATGTTCTAACCTAGATGATGATGATCCCTGCCACTACCAGTCTAAATTTAAACCTATCCTCTGTCTGGATATCTCTCAGTATTGTGTCATTTTTCAACAGAAACCTTGTTGAAACGGAAAGACTTTGGACATTTGTTCGGGGTGTCCAAAGGTCCCAGATGCAGTGTGTGTGATCAGTCCATGGGGCGTGTGGAGAGCACAGGCAGGTACAGGCTGCTGGTCTGCATTTATCTGGTTAACTGAGCTCAAATCACTGATGCAGTGCGTTAAGGATAGGTATTTTGGAAGTGTTGTGCATGCACCATTAAGTGCAAAAATAAACATTCGAACCTATGGAGCTGACATCTAAGACACCACATCAACAACTAAAGCACAAAGAGTGACTTGCAACAGGCGGTTCAGAAAGAATCTTCATTTAGTCAAATGGTGAAATTTATTCATGAGCTGAGAAACAACATAGTGTTTTGAGAATTGTTTGAACACTATTCAGAGGATTGAAGTGATGCATATGCCTTATGCTGGTCCTCCACAGAGGAATGATATTCATTCAGTGTGAATACTTTTGAATAGAGAATGAATATTTAAACCACATGGAGACAACTGATGAATACAAAAAGAGGATAAATTATCAAATTAATTAATATTAGTAGTGAGTGCTTACAAATAGTGCTCATCAAGGACTAGACCTTTTGTTCCTCTGACTGGGTGGGCCCTTGCTGGTTTGAATTATCTTTGTAAGAAAACGATAATCAAAGAAGGCAAAACATATTTTAAGAAACTCTTTTAATACAGCGTAACTCAAAACAAAATATACTATTGTTTAATAAAGCTATCATAGGCACAATTCAGAATTTATAAAAGTTAGCCTCTTGGCTTAAAAGCAGAACAATATCCTATTCCAATACATTTCTTTTACTTATTATGAGGAGTTTTATTCAAGTATAATGTATTTGTTTGTAATAACCTGGAACATAAGTGGCCTATAAAAGTGGAAGAGAGAGCAGCAAGCCAAACGCTAATGCTTAAATTCTGTGAAGAAGTACTGAACTACATATTTATTTGGTTTCTATCAGTACCATTATTAACTCTTAGATGCAAAACATACAGAAAACAATGTAAAAGTTCTACACTGTTTCTAGAAGATTTGATACTTCCATATGTACTCTTTCTGAATGTGACGCAACCCTCTCAATTTTTATCACTTTCAACTTCTTTAATGTATGACATTCTCACTTTTAAAGTTTGATATTTAGTGTAACGTCTGAAGTCAATAAAGAGGAGCTTTTGGGATATTCTAAATGTTGATGAAAATCTTTAAAAATATGTATGCATTTTAAGAACAAAGCATATATCATTTTTCAACCATAACCAAAAGCTTCTGCAATGAAATATTCAACCATTAACTATAATAATTTCAATTTCAAGATCTGTGTTGTTTCATTGAAAAAAATCTTGCACTTGCAGATTGTAAGTTTTTACATTTTAGCCAAGATTTTTAAGTATGCGAGTGTCCTCAGATAATTAGAACATTGCATAAAAAGGAAGCCTGCAATCTTTGGTTTTATGAACCTCACCCAAAAAAAAGTATTTCCAGATGGAAGTATTATGCTTATTTGACTTAATTTTTCACTAAACTAATTGCCCCCGTCCTTGTCTCTTCTCTAGGTTTCCCAGCTTTAGTTTTGGTCTGTCTTCCTTAGCTGACACCTTGTATAACTTTGTTTCAATGTATTGTTAAACTTACATGATCTATACCAACATTACAGTTTTCAGGTGTGCCTGCTACTCTCCCAGCTTTATTCCCATTGAAGTCACTGTTTCCCCTTCCTCCCAGTCCTGACGTCAATGGCAGCAGTTAGGCCATTATCAAATATGAGAGAATTTGGTTTCTATCAACTCTACACAGTCAGAATAGTGATCCTATCTGTGATACATCCTAAAGTAGTCTTATTTGAGTTCAGTATAAATTAAAACTCTAATTTATGTGTCTGCTTTCTTCCCAGTCTCAGGCCAATTGGCTGAGATCTTGCCTCTTAATAATTTTATTTTTCTAAACCGATTTCCTTGCACCTAGATTTTGAGTTTTAATACAAGTCTTTCGTTTCAAAATACATCAGTGTCATCATGGTAGCTATTGGCATCATTAGCACTTTGGATTTCTTTGCAATAGAAAGAAAATCTGTGCAAAATATATCTTCTCAATCACAGAAGAGACTCTTACCTATACAGCAGGAAAAGTTCACATGCTGTGTTCTAGAGGATGGAGAGTACATATACATTGCAAATAACAGGGTGAGAGATAAAAAATGTGCTCTGAAGCAGCTGTAGCCCCTCCAGTAGTCTGGAAGGTGAAGCAGAACTGAAGAGGCTGGAAATGTTTGCTTTTAAACTTCTCGGGGAAGAAAGCCTGGGAGCTGGCAGGGAAGTAACAGCTAGTGTGTGGGTCCAAAGCTCCTGAAAGGACCATCATATGTAAGAGCAGTAACTAGAACCAGAGGGTAGTGAGGGTTGGCATTCTCTCCTCTACTTCCCTCCCACTGGCTGGGGGTAGCCCTGCCCCAAAGGCCCCCTGCAACCTCCTCACCCAGCTCAGGGATGTGGCGGCATCCAGCTCTCCTTGAGAGATAGAGTATGTCCTCCCTTCACTTCTCATGGTTCTTTTTTTTAACCTGCTTCTGTTTTGCTCTTTTTCGTCTTAGTTGCTGATTTTATTCTTCAAAATTTATTTTTAATGTTCTACATTTTCATGCAATGATCTTCTTCATGTTGTAAGTCACATGCTTTTTTGGCTGTTCTTCCTTATTTGGAAAAGGCAGCATAGTAGGTCTCTGATAAGCTGATAGCCATCTGCCTTGAGTCCGTGATGTGATTTTAATTAACCTGCATTATGCAGTGATTACCTATGTCAGTACAACATAAGTCACTCTTCCACAAATAGTGCAGACTTCCACCTGGTTCTTACCTTAGAGCTTTTTGTCACTTCATACTCTTGTTTGGGGTTTTGACTGGTTCTTGTTTTGACACATCATGTTGTGAGACTCTCTCAGATATACCTTTTAATTGTCTTCCTAATAATTCCATTCCTTGGAAAAGTAAAAAAATACAAGCTTATGCAGCTAAACTTCTAAATGTCCATGATGCAACAGATAAAGCTTTCTCAAACAGTTACAGAAATCTTCTTTTCTTGTAAATTGCATTACGACTGCTTTGAAATCCAATGGAAATAATTAAAAAGTGGTGAGAGCATTTGTTGCAAGCCCATCTTTAACATATTAAAATCACTCCTGAAACAATACTGGCTATGGAAAAAAGGTAGTGTTTCAAGAAGAAAATACAGAAGAAAATAAAGAGTTGGCCTGCCACTCCCAACACATGCATGCACAGCCTGCCACAGCATTTTTGTAGATTGTCCCATTTTTAAATCACCAGGATGCAAAATAGACACTTGTTTTATTTTCCACATCTGAAGCAGCTAGATGATGTCAGAGACCCCCATGTTAAAAATTATTGAAGTGGACTCAGCAAAAAGGTGAATTCAGCTTTGGGCATCCCTAATTCATAGATCAGTTTACTGGTGGTGGAAATGGGGAAGTATTTTATCCCGAGCTTTTTCTTTGAGATTTTCTATTAGTATAGGAATATATTTATGAATGTGTGTGTGGCAAGAAAGCTTTTTTCCCTCTGTGCAGAACAGGCACGCTTTCCTAATGCAGTGCACTACAATCCTTCTCAGAGGTGTAGGGCTTTCATAGATAGGTTTATTAGCTGGAAGCTAATAGTGCCATAGTTGGAAGACAGTCCGTGGCACTGAAAGACAGAAAAAGAAAAAATCTCTTCCAGTGTAAGAGCAAACCTAGTCTTAATGATTTTTCTATTAATATCTGTGTGTAGTGAGATATCGTCATGGCCTGATTTAAAAATCAAGGAGGTTCTGACAAAGCGAGAAAAAATATTTATAGATACGGAATACTAACTGTGGACAGTAGTTTCATATTTCAATCCTGACAGGAGAATTAGAAAGGTTTGTAACTCACAAGTGGTGAAGCAAGAAGTACTGTAAATTACAAAAATCCTATTATGCATATCTGAGGCAGAAAAGTGCTTTATTAGCAGCTCCCATAAATTTCTGAACTCTGTCTCTTAATGCTTTAAGTGCATGAATTAATTTTTACTTTTTTTAATGTGGTTTTGTATATTTGACTAGTATTGAAGGCAAGGTAAGGAAAAAAAATAGCTATGCCACAGTGAGGTGTATCACTCCCTGTGTTAATGTTTGGCTTTTTCTGTGATTTGCAGAAGAAAGATTACCTGTTTTCTCCATGTTCTCATCCCAAGTTGTTGGAGAGGTTTTTGTTTGTTTGTGGAGTTGGTTTTTTGCCTTTTACCCTGTGGGGGCATGAGATCACAGATATCTAATCCATATTAAAGAACTCAACTTCTCAACGATATTTTCCACTGACTCCTAAAAAGAGTCTGCAGATTAAGAAAACTCCTGAGTTGCCTGAGAAGGAGGACATTTTTATTTTTGTCTTAATGCAACCACATACTCTCTAACTGAGCCTTTATCTCTTTATAAGATGCCATTTCAAAGACATGAACAAGGTCTGTAATTGCGATCTTGTTGCCTTTAGGTGCACTTGCAGCTCTGAACGGGGTGGCCACTCCCCACGGGTACAGACCTGATCTGTGCTGGAGTTTACAGTTGCCTTCATTTCTGAAGGCAACCTGTATCTGCACCCCAGATGCATAAAATATTTTTGATTTTTTTAAGTTAAAAAAAAAAGAAAAAGAAAAAAATGTGAAGAAGAAAAATCCTGGAATCTTAGGTTATGTGTTTAAAACCAACAATCAACTATCCTCTTCTTTCCCTCTCCTTCACCCTTCCTCAGTCAATAGTTTTGGATCCCATGTAAATGAAACAGACATGACTGATTTAGACAGGAAAAAATGCGGAGGACTTGCTCTATAATTTACTTTAAAGCAAAAATAAAGTGCCAAAAATAATATTATAGTATCCAAGATACTTTCTCAAAGGGATATACTTTCACAGTAATTAATGCATGGGTGAAAAAAAAAAGGGGATTTTTTATAGAACTGGCTGATAGTTTAACATATTCCACACATAATGAGTTCTCTGAAATCTTAAAGAATACAGTATAGGTCACATTACACTGCTAAAAACATGAATGTGAGCTTTACTAAGGCAGTTATTAAGACTCTATCTCATGTCATCTCACAGTTTTGAGTTATGTTGTTGATTCTAACTGCAAATGCTCACATATTGTTGTGAACACAATTTCAATTTCATATGCTACTCATTGTAATCATACCCAGCTGAAAACAGGGAAACTTACCTGCCAGGTACACAATGGAATATATTACAGTTTCTATATAGATTCTACATAGAAACAATTCTGTAGATTCCTGTAATTAATGTAAGAGTTTTTTTGCTCATGACTATTTTATCTGTGCTATACTGCTGTGGTAATCCCCAAGCAATGGGATGAACACAGAAAGGATCTTAGAGTCATGAAATATGGCTCTCCAATAACAATTTATGGCTAATTAATCACATTAGCAGACAGTACTGTATTTCATTACCTTCTGCATTTATTCAGTCAGGTAGAGTCTAGATTGAGATTTTGCAATACTAAAAAAGCAAAAAAATAAAATAAAACTAAAAAACCCCCAAAACACCAAACAAACAAACAAAACCAAATCACCAAAACCAAACCAAACCAAAACCCCAAAACCAACCAAAAAAAAAAACCACAAAAACAAAATGCAAGAGGAATATTCACTTCTCAGACCAATACTGATGCGACAGGACTTCATGAATTCACAAGATGAGATAGACTGTACATATCAAGTGCTGCATTATAGAAAATCAAATCTTATTTTCCGTTAGAGAATATTTCCTGATTAGAGATCATCATACATAATCTCTATTGTTTTGAGATTTTGAACAATGTATGATTTTTGTGGTTAGCCTGTGCATGGCCTAGGAGTTGGCCTTGATGATCCTTGTGGGACCCTTCTGTCTCAGGTGTTCTATTATTCTATGATTATGTGATAATGAAGCCCATAACTGAGATGGACTGAGAAAGACACCATAGCTTTTGCTGTTGTACACAAAAAGGGATTCAGATTTGGTGGAGACAGGAGAATAGGATGGAAAGGGTAATGGTGTCTGTGGATGGATAGCAAGTCAGAAAAATTTCAAGGGGGGGTCAACATGTGCTCCCCCTTGCTACCTAAAGGAATTTTGTTTCACCAGCAATGATGTCCAAGGATTGTTGTCATTGTGGGTAGTGTTAGATATAATCCTGATTTGTCGCTCTCCTCTTCATTGTCCTAATGTCAGGAAATAAGTAAAATACTAAAGGTAACTGTTGGTGGGAGCACTGTTATGGGCAGGATCCAGCTTTGGACACCCTTTCTTGGGAGTTTTTCATTGCTAAATGCAGGTTTCTGATTAGATGTTTGTCTGAAAGAAAGATATCTCTTTAGATATTTCCAACTGTTTGGTTATTTTGCCTTTTAAAATTCTTCTGAATTGAAGAAAAGATTGTTCTAGACTGACCTTAATCCATCTCTCCACTCCCCCCAAAAAAGTGGTGCATAGAGGAGTTGCAAAATATTGGCATTATTCATTTATCTTTAAATTCCATGTTTCTACAAAATGTATTGATTTTTCTAGAAGACTAAAAATGTACTGTGCAGGTAAATAAACAGAGTTTTGAAATTCTTAAATTTCCTATGTATTTGAGAATTGCTTAGATTTCTTATTTGATTTCTGCTGCTACTTGAGATTTTTTACTGTACAGAATCTGGGAATATGTTTTTCTCAGTTAGGAATAAGCAACTGTGACAAGAATAAATGCATTCATATCTTACATCAAGGAATCGGTGGGCTATTTTCTGTAACTATTTTCACTGTGATACTTTCTTCAATAATAAGTTTGCTGACAAGTTATTTTTCCCCACAGGAGTAGTAGACGCAGGGAAATCAGAGATGGAAAAGTCCTATTAGGTCATATTGTCAATTTTCCTGTCAACGCAAGAATGCTCCTTGCAAAGAGGTTTTCTTCAGTATTTCTGTCTGCTGATCCACATGAAAAGAGTCAAGAGTATGCATTTTCTGATGTAGTAACAGCAGTGAGAAATGAGGAGCTGCTATTTAAATTCTGTTTTCGAGGCAAAGGTGTTCAGAACAAGCTGGAAAGAAATTCAAAGCAGATCTTTACAAAGTAAAAAATACTTAAAGGTGAAGTAGAAGTAAAGAGTGAATTTTACTAACTTTATCAGAAATTATCCACTTTTGGTAATAACACTTCGTTATTTTTGTTTGCAAAAAGTGCTGCACATACAAAATGTCCACATTGGGCCCCATTCCTCTGGCCATTGTTCACAAAAACTGTCCTTACTTAGGACATACCACAGATTGCACTGAGGCTTGTCATAGGAGTAGGAACTGTTTTTACAAGTAATAGTTTTCAACAATGATTATATAAGCTGTGGGGGGAAAAATGCAGTATGGAGAGCTGGGTAGCAAATGTATTTTCTATTCTGGGAAAATTTTCGTGTCATAAAAAATGTTCCTGTTGCATGGGGGGGGGCAGGGGGAGCAGGAAACATCTTTAAAAGTTTTCCATCTTGCGAAGAAGGTGTGGGTGTACTTGTTCACTAGCACAAACATGCAGATCAGCCAACTCCCCTGTGCTTGGGGCACATATCCAGCTCTGTGCTGTCTTTCACCAGCCTCATGATGGCTCTTCCAGGGTAGAGCTCTCCTAGGCTCCTTCTTGCAGCTGTGGGAGCTCTTTCTTGGCTTGGTTTTATTTTTTTAATGTTAAATGGGGCAGCTGCAGTGAGAGTGAGTGCCTGTAATATGGCCCAGTTTTAAGAGTTTTACATTGTATGTGAGCAACTATCTGAAAAAGAGCTCTGAAGTCAGGTGTCACATCCCCAGAAACCACCTGTGAGCTGTTGGCTGTCCTTGATCTTCACAGTTTCACACTGGGACTCCAAGGCTGGTTTTCCTTAGAAAATCCCATGAGAACTCGTATGCTCCCACAGTGTTTCAGCTTCAATGAACTTACTCCATTTTTTTCTATTATAATCTGTTACATTAAAACATTTCCCACTGCCTCTATTTTTCCAGACTGCTAAGCCATACTGTCTTATAATACAATAAAAGAGTTTTCTAAAAAGGAAGGGAAACTACATACTACTATTTTCAATACAGAAACTCTGGTTTGTTCAAAAAAGCAGATTCTGCAATAGTAAGAGGCGTCAAAAATACCAAGCAGGTCTTTCCTGACACTGTCCTTTTCCTCAGGTGGTATTTCTGGGTATTACAATATGTCAGTTTACATGATTTATTAGGAGGAAAAGGAATGCTAACTCTGCAGTGAGTAGCTGTGCTCTCCTTGCAAAAAGTAACAAAACTATGCATCTGGTTGCTTCAGAGAGTTGTCTCTGAATGTATTCTGACAGCAATGTTATAGATAATCACGTCATAACAGGTTTTTTTTCCTTACATATTTACCACTATGTGGTACTTCTAAAACAGATTAGGTAAAAAATATGTATATCAGACTGAAAGCAATTGCTGCACTTCTTCACTACTGTAACCTTATTCCTGACTGTAAATACCTTTGGTTGCATCCTGTTTACAACCCACTGAATAAATACTAAATTGCTTTGATTTGCTGACCTTATGTAGTCAAAAAGACCAATGTATTATGCCAGCATTCACAATACCATTTTTTCATATCATTTTAATAAAATACATAAATTTTTGTTATTGGTTATATTTCTTAGTATTAGCTTCTATTGCTTGCAATGGATTTTGCATCACAATGTTCACTGTGGCATTGAAATATGTGTGGGTAACTCCTGTTGTATGTCAAGGGATGGTTTGGTTTTGGTTTTACAATTTGTAAGTACATGACAACATTTATGATAATATAACATACAGAGTGAAGTTCTGTCCAAGTTCCAAATGAATGAGCATCAAAAGACATAGTGCATAAAAGAGATTGTAATCTTTGTCTAAAACTAGCAGCTGTCTTGGTATGTAAAAACTTCAGGAAACAGTGCAAATATTTGGCATATTTATTTCTTGAGTATAGTGTGTCTCAGAACTGATACCTTATAAAGAAGATTGTTGAAAAGCAATAAGGTTTGGTTTTGGAGTGGGGTTTTTTAGCTTTCACTTGGGGCTTTTAACCACTTTCTATTTTTGAAAGAAGTTTTAAATTCTTGTTCTTGTCTTGCCATGCTGCTTTATCAACAAATATGCATTATCTGCCTCTGACTGCATATATATTGTTCAGTTGCTTTGCCTCTGGGATATCTTAAAAAGCTGTCCATAGAAATACAGCTAGAAAAGTGGGTTTTTTTGCTTGTCTCACTGGTTAGTTTTTAATGCAGGGTCATTTTGAATTCAGTGGGAATTTCTTACGCTTTCATAAAGAAGCAGTAGCTGCTTTCTTCTACATAGCAATGTTTGAACATGTGCACACTCATACTCTGGGCATAATTGCATTGTCTTTCAGCATTTCAAAGTACTGGATAACCTAAAATAAATGTGAATCCAGATTTTTTTTTTTAATTTGTTTTTTTTGTTTTGTTTTTTTTTGGGGGGGGGGGTTGGGGGTTTTTTTGGTTTTTTTTTTTNTTGTTTTGTTTTGTTTTGTTTTGTTTTGTTTTGTTTTGTTTTGTTTTGTTTTGTTTTGTTTTGTTTTGTTTTGTTTTGTTTTGTTTTGTTTTGTTTTGTTTTGTTTTGTTTTGTTTTGTTTTGTTTTGTTTTGTTTTGTTTTGTTTTGTTTTGTTTTGTTTTGTTTTGTTTTGTTTTGTTTTGTTTTGTTTTGTTTTGTTTTGTTTTGTTTTGTTTTGTTTTGGTGGAACTGCCAGGATAGACTTTGCTAAAGGGGAATAAGGTAAGATTTGGTGAAAGGAAAATGGAGAAAAAGGCAGCCCTGAGTCTAGTGAATTAAAAGTGCGAACCTGGCATCCTAATGGTACAGGTTTCATGGCTGGTTTTCCAGCCAAAAGAAGAAAAAAAATTAAAAAGGAGGATCTCAGAGTGCAAAGTGGAAGGTCATGCAAAGAAAAGAAATGTAGGCTCAAATGTCCCAACCTGACAGGCTGACTATGAGGTAGCACTGGTAATGCAGTAACAAAAATATGTGAGGTCTGTGTTCATTGGAAGAAGCATTTCTAGAACCAGTGGTGATGGTGTAGTGCTTGTTTTGTCCTTATTATAAAACTATGTAAACAGCTGCAAAGCCTGTTACACAGCGTTTGAGGGAGATGGCTCAAAACTAGAGCAAGAGCAGAAAAAGATTGCTTTTTCCAGTCAGAAAAATCATAAACTAACCAGAATTTTTTGCTAAAAATGCATGCAGTAGATAAATGAAGTGGAAATAAAGAATCATGCAAGATTGAGATGGGCCAGAGAATCAATCAGTATTGACTTGTGATAAATTTAGGCAGGGAATTAAGTCAAGTTTTCTGACCATTATAGGGCTAAGTCTTCCAGCTGGGAGAGAAGGTACAGCTACAAAGATTTAATATGTAGCTATAAAAGTTTGTTTTCAGATCTCTAAGAGTGGGGGGACTAGGCATGATGGTGCAGGAAACTGCTTTTTTACCTTGTCTTCTCCTCCTTTTCTCCTGTAAGAGGAGAGTAAGGTGGAGTTGCTGAGGAGGGCAGGAACCTCTTGAGATCATCTGGTCAAACCACCCTGCTAACACAGGGTCACTTAGTCACCCAGGATTGTGTCCAGTCAGGTTTTTAATGTCTCCGTAGATAAAAATTCCACTACTTCTCTGAGCAACCAATGGCAGCGCTTGGTCAAGAGGTAAAAAAGAGGTACCAGGTAGAACACTCATGCAGGTGGAACCAGACAGGGAAAGCTCCATCAAGGGACATTTCAAAGTTTCTTGTCAAATGTGCTTATTACTTCCAGGCTTTGCATAGACTGACTCCAGCTCTTTAAAATCTGACCCACATAGATGTTTGTGTAAGATGAAAACATTGTTGGAGCTGTTTTATACTTCAAAACACAGATTTGGGGATTGGATGTGGACGTTAGGATTCATGATCCTACATTGTTTCAGGATTGACAGTGTTGTAGCAGTAGACCTTTAATTTTCTATTGGTCTTTTATCATATATAAGATGTATGCTCTACACTTAAATTAGTGAGACTCCAATTCAATGTAAAGCTAAGAACAAAAGAAGGGGGGAAAATAGGTTTTTTTCAACAGTTTTTTCCCCCTGAAAACTTCCAAAGCACGTAAAGATCAGCAGTTGTGTAGTAGTGACATTTTTGTGGTCCATGTTTCTGACATGTGAAAGAGCCTCTGTTGAAACAACACTGCTGTAGTGACCAACTTCAATTATGTAGAATTTAGGTTGATAGCATGGAGTTCAGTGGAGTCATTCAGGGCCAAATCCTGATTTCCTTGCTAATGCCGGCAGTTCCTGTCACTTCCATATGACTGTAAATTTAAAAAATGATTTTTTGATGATATTCCTTTCATCAACAAACTTCAAAGGAGGTATTAAAAAAATATGTATCACCATATTTTTCTTCAAAACTTTTTGATCAGTAGGAGTGGTTCCTTAATTTACTCTTAAATCATCTTGTAAATAATACATTCACCTCAAAACTCTAGAATCTAAAGTGCAGTTCTGATGAGAATATATTTCCAAACTGAAAAAACAAACTGAATGCTTGATCATGTGATGTGCTGAGAAAGTTAAGCAGAGGTGATTCTTTTCAAATTATTTCATTCAGGGTGAATATGCCATACTGATCTTAATGCCTCTTCGAGCCCAGCTCTTCAGAACAGGACCCATTCTAATGGTCTTGCAACCCCACTCATTTCGTACTGAGATCCAGAGAAAAGCTTTCTTAAGGTGCCGTTGCCAAGTTGGGTCAGGTATTTACTTTCCAGAAAACTTCTGTCTTATGAGAGGGAAGACCTGCTGATAACTTACCCAAACAATCTGGATAGGTATTCCCTTACCACTCTCCTAGTAAGTGTATTTACAAGGTCAGGTTTCTAGCAGAGAAAAGGAGGTTGTCTGGTTTTGATAGTACAGTAGGTTTTTACAGGGAGGTACTGGATTTCAGTATTCCCCTTTCTACCTGCATTATCTTTTACAGATACCAAATGACAATTGTTTACTGACATTTTTCTGAAGACTGAGTGAAAGAATAAACAGTTGAGGGGAAAATCCTTGTCTTGAGCAGCCAAGTGAAAAGAAAAAAATCTCTTGGAGAGGGGAGATGCTAGAAGACTAACATGAAAATCATTATTGCAACTGAATGTTTTCACTGATATTTTAAAAATGTTAATCATTGTAATTTTGCCTCATAGCTCGTATTCTGATCCCAATCTTCTGTTCTTTTGCTTGTTTGGTCTTTTGTTGTCATTGTTTTTTTAAAACTTGAGATTTGAGGCCTTAGCAAGTCTCAGGGTCTTATGAGAGAGTATTTTGTTGACTAAGTAGAGGTCTTTCTAGCGGGACAAGGCCAGCTGAAAAGACCCTGAAATACAAAGGCATTGCTGAGGGTGCAAAAGGCTTCCAGAAGATAAATTTTTAAACTTTCTTTTTGTTTTGTTCTGCTAGTTTACTTTACCATGGCAGGCTGCCTGGGCTCTTCTTACTAGAGGTTAAAGTAAAACTAACTTTGCATTTGCAGGCTATCTTAAATGTTGGTCTCTGTTTATTGGCTGCTAGACACCTTACCAGGGCAATGAGCTTAAAGAGACAAAGCGAGTGAAACTGGAAAGGCTAGCTACAGAGAAAAACATTTATTCCATCACAACAGCCCTTTGTTTTTTTGCGTTTTTTTGCATTTGGACTGGGTTAAATGTCTGCATACACTAGTCCTTGTTAAATGTCTGCATACAATAGACTTTGTCAGGGACAAAACTTGGTGAAATGCAAAGATGTGTTTAAAGCTCTGGCTTGATGAAATAGCAAAGCCATGACTGGCTGCTGCTAGTTAAATCTGTGAAATCCATAGGCTAAACCCCTAGTCTAAAAAAGCTTCCTCTCTCATAAGACTACTTCATCTCCCCTTCCAGTCCTGTGGAAGCTAACATGGCCTATACACTGTACTGTATTTTGACATACAGTAACATTCGTAATAGCTGATTTCCAAGAGCAGCTTCATGAAAAGGTGCATTGTATTTTAAAAGAAGTCAGAAATCAGGCAAGAAGATTTAGTCAGAGTAGCAGGGGGATAGAGGTCATCTGCATCTTTCTCAAAATTACCTTTCCGCTACAAAGGCAAACCAGCACAACTGAAAAAACTGTGAACCACCTGTTTTTTATATTAATATTGCTCTTCGTGCCATTCTGTAGCTGTGAGCCCACCGAGGTCTGCACAGCTCCCTGACACCTGAGGCCCAACCCATCTGCAGAGGTTTTGCTCTGCTCCTCCAACAGGATGAATCTGGGTCTGCGGAAGAGACTGCAGTGTGTTGCTGCCAGTGGATGCTGGATTTCTGCCTTGCTTTCCTGGGAAACAATGAGATTCATGTGCAGGAGTGTAGAGGGGACTTTATTGCAAGCACTGGGTTATGCTGCCAGACAATGCTGTGGAGACAGCAATCCATGATCTTGGGGCTGCAGGGGCAGGAGATCCCTGAGCACTGCCACTTCTGACAAGCATTGTACAGCCACACTGGGCAGTGAAAACTGCTTCATCCTGCTACATGTGGCATTATTTCAGGGCCAGGTATCTCTGTTCTTTAGGATTTAAGTTTTTGCCGTATCACTGCCTGGTTTGTTACTTGAGGTGACCCCCAGGATTACAGAAAAGCATACTTTCCTACATGGGATGTCTGCTATTGATTTTGGATGTCCTATAATCTTCCTTCCTCACCATTGCTGTTGCTCTTACAAAAGTGTTTCTTGGGGGAGAAGGGGAATCCAGTATGAAGACAATTTTTTCTGTAAACTGTGGCACTAAGGAAGCTATGTCCACAGCAAAAACCTGTCTCCCTTTCCCTGTAGCTCTGGAGGGCTCTCCCACAGTATGTCCAATATTCTTTTCACACCCCTTGGAGTTGACCCTACATTACCCTCTCCTTCCCTTATCTCTTTAGCATCCTTGAGTGTTTTACAGTGGGGTGCAAGGCATCAGATGCTGCAGGATCCTCTGGGCACGAAGGAAAGAGCTTCTGGGAGCTGCTGTGGGTGTCCTTGCTGTGCAGGCATGACCAGACTCTTGTCCTGCTCTCCTTCCCCCCTTGGATTTCCAGAAATTTATGAGAATCTGGTATCTTTTCAAGTCCTACCATCTCCCACACTTGTCAAAACATAGTTCAGACTAGCATAAAGGTTCAAAAGTGGGAGGACAGGCAGATGCACAGAGAGCATAAGCATTCAAGCGTATTCCTCTGCAGAACTCAAGCTTGCAATGCTGAATTTGCAGCTTAACTGGTGTTACATTTGTGGGTAAGGGGTTGGGTTTACCATTAATAGGGGAATGGGGGTTCATGTTCTTCCACCCAGGTTGTTTTGCTCAGCTGCGAACGTTGTCTCTGTGTCTCAGGGACTGCTCTCAGATGATTGCAGACAGCAGCACTGTGCGGAGCCCTTGGAAAAAACTTGTGAGGCTGCAATAGGGCTCCTCTTGGCATTTTTCCAATTTTGTTTCTTCAAAACTGGACACCTATGAAATTTCCATTACATCAATATAGTAGTTGTTGCAGCAAAACACAGATCATTCAGCAGTGTTACAGAATTTGTTTGCACTGCCTTTTTTCTTTCTTCCTTTTTTTNTTTTTTTGTTGAGTTGAGTTGAGTGGAGTTGAGTTGAAAAAATAAGCAAGCTGCACGGAAAGGGTGAACATATACCCAGGAAATAGTTTGCTGATAACATAGGAGCCTTCATGTCTGCTGGGTGGTGCCTTAAGTTTTCTTAACAAAGAAGTGAGTGTTAGTTCTTCAAATAAAAGTTACTTTTTGCACTCACATAACTGAGGCTGAGAATTTCCAAGATGAGAAACTTGGCCTTTTCTTTATTTTTCTTTTTTTATTTTTTTAAATGGAACATAATTTCAGTGGGATCTCCTCTCCCTCCAGCAAACCCCTACCCCCCACATTGCCCTCCCCCTATTATTAGGATTACAGTATCCCAAAAACTCTTCAGTACTGTGTGCAAAGGAAACAGAAATGGCTTTGCATTATGAACTGAACAGAGATTAAGTTATTGGAGGCCTTGAAATAGCTCTTTCTCAATTTCCATTCCCATGAGGTTATCCACATAAAGTTGCTGTTTAGTACAGGGTCAGTGTGATGAAATTTATTTGTTGAGTCTCTTTGGTGCCAAAGCTTTTGCCAACAATCTGATCTACCTGATAGTGGTACTATTTCAAAAATGTCCAGTCAGTAACAGAAATGCAGTATCTGTAGAGTTTCAAAGACAGCAGTAGTAAGTGGGATCAGAGCAAAGAAATCAAAACAAAAATGTCTCTCCTTTTAGTAAAATAAATGCATATAATGATTACTGAGACCATTTAGAAGCTATGAAAAAGTAGACATCACTTTTTCATTTCACATACCACCCCTGCCCCTAAGCATGGGGAATCTTTTTTTTATATGGCTCCATCAGTGCACTGTATTGGATGTGCTTGTGTCAGCTGCTATATAAAATAATTAACTCCTAGCTGGCCCCTTCAGATAAAAGTTGATTGCAGGGGGAGGGTACATGAACAAAGAGTTAAGGTGGCACAGTCTGTGGATTTTGCATATGGTGTCCATTTTTTTTCCTTTTGCTTTATTACATTTAAAGAGTTCTCTGCCTAGCCATTTACTATACTAAAAAACCCGCAGTACTGTATATCTACATAAATTATACATAAAATAAAGGCTTAGGAAATGAAGTCTTGCCATTTTAAGTACATATGTTGTAAAACTATATATGCTTTTATTTAGTTTTCAAACTGCAAGGGAGTGTTGTCTTTCATTTTATTTTCCAAAACCTTTAATTACCAACATCAAATGAAATTAGGATAATCTTCTCTTTGTTCAGTCATCTGTGAAATGAGTTTATGGCAATGGTTTCCTCTAAGTCAGTACCACATCAAAACCCCAGAGTATATGGGAGTAGTGCAACTGTGTTAACTATGGGCAATTCAACTTCCCATTTTGCATTTTATAAGGAATATATATATACAGGTATAGGAATACCACAAGAAGCTTTCCACTCAGCAGCCTGACTTTATTTTGTTCAAGACTAATATGAAACCTTGAGCAAAGTCCATCATACCCTTGACCACCTCTGAAGCTTGGCATGGATCAACTTGAGAAGACTAAAAAACACCCTTTTCAAAAGCGTCACTGCTCTGACCTCTGCTGTCCTACTGCTACTCTAAGGTAATGTGATTTGACCATCATACTTTCTGCTTACATGCAAATATTGGCCAAAAATGTTTTTTTTTTTTTTTTTACGAAAAAGTCAAGAAATTGCTTTCGTGTTCTCAGTTTCATGAAATAGGGCATTTGTAATGCAAAGGCCTGTTTTCATATGTTGCATTGCAAAATAAATGTCTGGCAGGAAGCAGAGTTAGCCATCTGTAGTTTCAAATTTCTACATGCCCAGCATAGTGTACCAGCTGATAACATTATGGCAGCTTCTTGGCCACCTCAGCTGGTCAGTGTGCTGACCTATTCAAAGGGGGTGTTTTACTTGTTGGTCCACCTTCGCACCAAGGGCTGCTTCTTCATGACTGCCTGTTGCATCCAGTCTGCTGCAGCAATCCTGTAAGACAGAGCCATCCTTCTGTAGGAGTCTCAGAGCAGTAGCAGGGAACATAATTGCATTTATTAAAGCTTAGGGTTAACACTCACTTGGTGAGCATGGATCCTGCCTGGTAGGCATGCCTTTCCCCTTTTCCCCTGGTCCTCAGGTTTTGGCTGTAGGAGATTTTCTTACATTGAAAGATTTCAGAATGGTTGTGGAGGCTTTTTTGCTCTGAGATGGTGTTTTCTAAATAGAATACAAAACACTTTCAACTGCCAGTACTTCTTGGAAAGAGCAATTCTGTGGCAGGACTCTATTCAGGCTCAAGCAAGGTAGGCTCTAGTTTAAAGGAAAGCAGACTCATGAAAGCAAAATCACAGTGGTAATGGCTTGCTCTCTGTCCTTATTGAAGGACATAGGTCTGTGCAAGAGACCGAGCTCCCTGGCCTAGGTCTTGGGTAGCCATATTTCCCAAGCTGCTGGTGTATCCTAGTTAGTGCCTTGAAATATTTTGGTCCTGATTTTTTCTTCACCCATAGAATGGCAAAATTTGGTGTTGCCTACGTGGCTGAGAAGGTTGAAGCTTCCCTTTTGTAAGCGCTGCACATGTTCAGACAGCAGATTTTGAAAATAAGGTGGAGAATGTGTCAAGTGCCTATGTTCAGACAGCAGATTTTGAAAATAAGGTGGAGAATGTGTCAAGTGCCTGCAAGGTGTACTGTAACTTTGTTTAAGACAGGTTAGGGTTGAGGCTGGGCCTCGCAGTCATGGTTCATGCCAGGACTGCTTGTCATAGTAGCAGTATGAGGAACAAGTACAGTGTTGTCAGTATTATTTTAGGAATTTAATCAAGGGCCATATGCTGACTCAGTCACAAGTGGATGATACAAATCTCCTTTGAGTTCTACTCCCACAGAACTTGTTCTCACTCTTTCCTCCTAGCCTATATTCCTTTTATATGCTAACCACTGAATTATGATTATATTCTAAATGATTTTTTTCTCTTTCTGTGATGTCTTGATTGTCCCATTCTTTGTATGTTCTTCTGATTGCAATTAGAAACCAGTAACACTTAATTCAAACTAGTGCTGTCAGAAGGTTTGAAAAACCCACATGATGAATTAATTCACACATCCTTTATTCGGATAAAGAGATTCAAGTGCCAAAATTAAAAAAAAAAAAAATTAAAAATCAGTATTTCAGGCTTTCAGGTTTATATATTTTACCAATTAATATCAGAGCAAGACAGCAATAAATGATTATAAATCTTCAGTTTGTCTGTCTCGATATGGACACTGGTAGTTCAAATGCATGTCATCCAATCCTTCACCCCTTTGTCTTAATGATAGACTGTTTGGTATTTTCTCCTAAAGCTTTATTTATCCTATTGTGTGTTAAGTTTCCTGTGCCAAATTCTCTAAGTCTATTTTCATAATTTACATGATAAAATAAATAGTATTTGTCTGCTGAGGAAGGTTAAATTGCCTGCCACTTGCTTTATGTTTAATGTGTTGCTTCAAATAAGATAGAGCAGATACAGCACATGAATACTATCAGAAATTTATTTTTGTGGAATGCATCTTGATGGAGTTTTAAAACAAGTAAGCATTAAATAGTCTTGAGCAAAGGCTATTGATTTTAACTGTTTAGTTCCCCAACTTCTACTGTCCTTCTTGTAAAGGCTTCTGCAGACAGGTCCACATTGATCAGCATCCTAGGCTTGTGCTGAGCCAGTGCTCCAGTCCACTGTAAGGGATGGAGCATGTTGGAGGGGCTGGGGATTTGCTGGTGAGCACCCTTGCCTGCCCTGCATGAGGAAATCCAGGGAAACAGCAGTAGACCTGAGGCAACCCTGGGCAATATAGTGGAAAAGGTGATCTCTTCTGTAATGTGGCTGTAGGCTTCAAAGACAGCCCAAGCACAAACAACCTGGCACCATGGGGCCAGGCATGCTTGTGGATTCACAGCCACCCCACCTGCAGAGGCAGGAGGTCCGCAGCTACTGATTCCTGGACCTGCTCCAGCTTGTCGGATTCCTCTGAGGCTGACAGAGAGCAGCTGCAGTCTCTCTACAGGGAATGGGGATCCAGGCAGAACCAGTGCCACCTTAGAGAGCTGGACAGAGAGGCCATACAACGCAAATCTTTGAGAGTCTGAAAGATGAGGCTCCTGTCAGATAGGTTGTTCTTTGGTCAATTCGGGGTTGTGTTCATAGTCCATAGGGGTGGAAAGACAGACACAGTGTACGCCACCAGATGGATAAGCATTTGTATTAAACAACAGCTATGCAGCTGGAGTATGTTTCTCAGTAGAGATTCAAACTCTGTGAAAATGCAGCTGTCCAGAAGGGAAAGTGTGAGGTGGAGGGTGACTTGTTATGTTATACTTGAGTGCACTTTGATGGGCAGCAAACCAGTGTGGAGAACTGTGCAATAGATAATACGCAAAAGAGCAATAAGCTTGAAAAACAGGTGTAGGTAACTCTTAAAGGACTGTGTTCCGCCCCTTCTACATGCCCCCACAGCCCACCTCCCTGCATTCTCAAGCACCTCCCCAGAATGATATTACATTTTTTAAAAAAAAGTTGAATACTCAAAGTCCAGATATTATGGTGTGATGTTTCTCCTATGAAACACATATATGGGCTGAAGAGTTTTGTATCCAGTACAAAAGAAACACAAGAAACACATGGAATTTTGTATTCATAGGAGAGTATATAGCATAATTTGTATTTTTCAGTCTTCATAAAACTGATACACAGAATTAGTTCAGGAGGATATTGTGCACTTTTCCCGTTGAAAGGTTTGACGTGAGTACTAGGGGGAAGCGAAAATTGGGCAATGGAATAGGATGAGAATTTGAAAACTAGAAAGTAACGTGTTGGGTTATTCAAGTCAGAACCAAACAAATGGTAGTTACCAACTCCAAATACAGCAATCAAGGGCTAAATTTCAACAAAAACAAAACAAACCAAAAAACCTCCATGCAGCTGTCTGTTGATAATTGATCGTTTCAAGACTGCAGTTTCAAAATATTTAAGAGAGCTTTGCCCTTGTCCTGGCAAAAATCAGGTTTTTAATTCATTAGTATATATCTCACACTGATTTATTGCATTGCAGTTGCTGTAGCTTGGCATGTATGTAGCTGAAGGCCATGTTTAGAATTATAGTGTTTAAATGTTTTTATTTTAATTAATTTTGTGTTTAAATCATTTAGAGCTACTTGGCCCAGATACCTTCACAATAGAAGACTTCATTTGTCCATGTGCTATTTCCTGGTAAAAGAATGGTTAGATAAATAAACAACAACAGAAAAAAAAAGGGGGGGGGGAAGTGCCAAACACCAGGCAAGTTTTCGTACCGGCATTCCTTTCTAAGTTCTCATCATCATCAGACATCCCCTCAAGTCCTGCCATGGTATTGTTGATTTTGTATTATGAGAACAAGACGAGTGCCTGGAGGTGCTGCAGATAGCATAGCTGGATTAAAGAAGCCTGCAAATTGTGGCAGCAATTTCCATTAAAATTTTTTTAATTACCACATGGATCATGCCAAGGAACTATTGCAAAATATGGATAGTTTGATTTGTTTCATGTCTTCAGGGTGTGTTGTAAAACGGGAATCTGGGACTATTACCTTTAAAAAAGAGTAACTGTCGTAGACAGACTAACACATGATGCTTGCTGTGCCAGTGGTATTCTGCTAGGTCAAGAAAAATGACTGGTAAGCCAAACAGTTTCTTGTTTTTTAGTAGATAGAGGGACTTATTTATCATTTGCTAATTTCCTTCTCCCACAGAAACCCCTTTTTGGCGTATTTGTTTTAGCAAGGTGCAGCCATCTTCTGAGGTGTCCCATGTTCCATTGCCTCACTTCATAAGAGAGGTATAATATGTGACACTTTCAAGGGGAGGTAGACTCCACCCTGAACTGAAGACTGAAGAAACATGCATATCAGCAGGAAGGCAGCTGAGATTTCCCAGAAACCAAACCCCGTATGTTGTCTTTTCCTCCACTGCATTGTGGTGGACAAATACAGCTGGGAAGCTGAGGTATTTTTTAAGTTGCATCTTTAAAACTTTTAATGTTCAAAACAGACTACATGGAGACATCTGTCTCGCTTACCATTCAATGAGTCATGACTTGGTGTTTTGGTTTTTTCAGTGTGAGAATTTTGATTTATCAAGATTTTTGACCCCGTCACAGAACAGTAAAAATACCAAGGATACAAATTTAAGGATTATTTTGTCAGGGTTTTGTCATTTAGCTGTAGATTGGGTCCTGTTAAAAGGTTTTAAATGCTTCACATCTGCTGTGCCACAGCAGAGCAAAACAGAACTTTGTCTGGAGTTTAAAGTGTGGTTACAGTTAGAAAAGTGACTGTGAAAATGGCATGTTCTTAGTCAACAGATCCATTCCCTATGTGTATTACCACTTTCATATGCATGCTTGACTTGTGAGAGTAAGTTTGTCATTACATTTCAATCCCTTTGCCTGTGGAGTGCCTGCAGGCCCATGGGAAGCAAACTGTGGAATGCTTTCTTGCACATCACAAATGGATTCCTTAGTGAAATGCCAGGGTCAAAATCTTTTGCCATAGAGAGGGTGCATGAGACAACCTAACTTTCAGAGACGTGGCTGACAGTGTAATACTGGTTAACCTTGCTTCCGTTTCCATTCCCCCTCACATGCCTAAAAAGAAACAAACCAAAACAAACCCCAGCCCAAAACCAAGCACATGTACCATCTTTTTGGTTTCAAACCAAATAAATTTGATCTGGAAGTCATTGAGAAACAGTAAACATGAAACCCTACCGTGACATATTTATGGAGTGATATATTCAGAAAATGACCGCACTTAAATAAAATAAGTTCAAAGACCAGTAATCAAAACCAAATATGGTCAGTCCATCTTCCAAAGAAAAAGGACACAAAAGCTCAAAAAACCAAAAAAACCTGAAACTAGCATTTCTTGATTTGGATTGATACTTGTATATGAGTGGTAGCGAGCAAATGATAAACTGGTAGGATTTGAAGTAAAAAAATTAGCATTAGAAGAACAAAAAACTTAGGTGAACAAAAAGCCTGAAGCAAAATTTATGTATTGGCTTTCATTGTTTATGTTATTACTGTTCTAGAAAAACTAAGCAGCGACTATCCCCTCTCTTCTCCTCCTTGGACTGCTTTAAGAGTTTGTAACACAGTAGTGAGCAAATCAGTACCATCATTCAATCCTAGCACTTTTCTTCTGCTACAACTGGCCAGCCCAGCTGAGGTTGCAAACTCATTTTTCATAAGTCATTTTTCTCATCTGCGTACTCCTGAACTGCTCTGTCTCACAGGGGTAGGGTGATTGGACATGGGTTTCTGCAATCCCAGAGGTAAGGAGATATGCTCTGCTTTGGGCTGTCTGCAATTACCGATTCCAGGTAACATTTTAGTCCCTCACATCCTTGCAAACTGTTAACTGTATGAGAGGTGACGTGTAGGAGGGTGAAAATTATATCTCTGGAACTTTCCAAGTGAATTTCCACATGTGGAAAGGCTGGAAGAAGCTGTAAATTGGAGAAACTTACATTCACTTAAGCCCTTTTAAACTTTCTTCTGAATTCATTTTTATATCCTATTAGGTGATCAAATTTGAAAGCCTCTTTTCTATGCTGATATGCTACTGATTTATCAACTTGTGTATTTTGAAGTGAGTGGGGAAAAAGGAAGAGACTAACAATTTTGATTAATAACTTTCATCTTTCTTGCTTTAGGAATTATTACTCTTCAGCTGCCATGTGTTCTTTCCTACAATATTTCACTTGCACTTGTTCTGTTTTCTTCCTGTGATGGAAGTCTCAGTGGAAAGTACTATGTCATGTAAATAATATACACGTGACAGTCTATTATTTTGTGAGGTTATTAATCCCCATAGAGTTGAGAGCTTTCTGGTTTGCCTTAATGTAAAATCCATAAGCATGTTCCCACACAGAAAAACTTTCAGACTTGTATTTCATAAAGCTTAGAAAAGATCTTTTGTGAGATTTCCTGAGAAATTTTAAGAAAGTTAAAAACCTGCTGATAAACTTTGAGATGCAGATTAGGATTCAGACAGGCTTCACTTTTAGCTCTGTATAACTACTCACAGATATTTAAAAATTACTAAAGCCCCTGCTGTTTCTAAGTTTGGTGTGTGTTAATGAAGCCTTGAAGAAATCAGTTTTAATTGCAGATGGCACCAAAACAAGTTATCCTTCTCAGGAACAGTGAAATATTAATGTAGGGAAGTGGAATCAAGCCATCACGGAGTACAAAAGAGATGTTCCCAAGGCCTCATATCTATACCTAAGTAATGTAATTCCTGCCTCCTTTACCATGAATTCTTACTAAATTCTTCACGAAGCTGCTAATTTAGAAATGCATGTGTGCTTGTACAGAGTTTTTCTTGACTTGAAATTTTCCTAAGAGAAGGTCTAAGTTACACCTATTTTACTGTAAATGCACAAAATTGGGGTTTCAAAGTATTGTAATTAGACAAAATACAAAATAAAGTGAGATCCTCTTGCTGCGGACTGTTTCCACCCCAGGTTTCTACTTTCTACCTGCTTTCTATCTTGCTGTTCTAAAATGGAAAAGAGCCTTTTTTTTCTCCTTGGGTGGAATTTTCCTCTTTCTCTATACTTCCTCTCGCTTTATTTTTACAATCACTGAACTGTTCACCCTTTAGAAAAAAATTAAAAGTAATCACCTGCAGCCAGAGGCTCAGAAAATATAATCCTAGTGATAGCTGTCTGAGAAATCTGTCATTGTCTGGAAGCAAGAGCTGTGCTATTGACTTCTGTTATCATTTTTGAAGCAGTTCTTTTTTCTGCAGGATCTATATGTTAAGAATCATAAAGTTTGTAACAACCATTATTAGATAAAGCTTACAGTATCTCCCTGAAGGAAATAACTCATGAGAAGTAAAATGAAAAGTCTGTAAAGCAGAAAACTGAACAGCCCATTTAATGGACACTTGGAAAAAAACCCAAAATTACTTGCGTGAGGTTGAATACAAGGAACCAGTAGATATGCAGGGTGTGAAATATTTTTACTTCAAATCCATGTGATGCCTCATAACCTCTTAATAATTCTTTGGCATGCAAATAGTTGATTGTCAAAAGGCCTGGATTGCCCTCTGTCTCTCCTGTCCCATGCATCTCCGAGCTCTACAATCCTTGCAGCGAGGAAGGTCAGGCAAAGTGGTGCAAAACCTAGGGTGTTCTCCTTGGAGCTCAGCAGGCTCGTCCTGTTAACCCCAAGGAAGTTGTTAATACAGACAGTGAAATAGGTTCCAGTGACTCACAACAATTCTCCTGTTTCCCTGCAGGCTGTCCCTGAGGCAGTGGCAGTCTCTCTTGCCATATTCTCCTGTGTCCAGCACAGGTGAACCAGCTTAGGGCTATGGTAGCATCATGACTTGAAAGGCTGTTCTGAACACACCAAGCAATCTCTTCAATACCTCATCTACACCATGCTGAATTCAACTTGAGAAAATAAGTTGGGAAGCTGAGCAACAAACACATTTTCAAGACTGCTGAATCAAAGTGCAAATGCCTGAGTACAAGAAGCATCACAGAAATAACAGTGAGAAAGTCATGTCCAAGCTACTGGAAGTGGTCTTTGTAAACACTGAACCTTGCATCCCTGTGTTTTACAAAGATCACACAGAAGCCAACACCACAGTGAATCTTAAAAACCAACTACATGTGTGGTTTACCTCCCAAGGTCTTCCCCTAGTATTATTAACTCTGACAAAGGGGCCAGTTTTATAAAAAGTCAGTGTTGACTAAAGCACTTGAATGCCGTTAAGAAAAGTGTCTTCCTCCCTGGATTACAATCTAAAAGGTTTGACTATTATTTTTATTAAAATTGTCGTAAAATTATAAATGGCCCTTATAATAGCAGTAGCTCCTATGCATAAGTTGTATGTCATTAGCTGTGGACAAAACAAAAGAAAAAATTTTAAAAGTTTAATAAGAGTATTTACAGTTCATATCAATCAAGCTTTTAAATGTGGCGTTGTTTCAGTTATGTTAGGTTTGGGCTTTTTTTTGCTTTCACGTTTTAACCTCTCTAATGAAGACAAAGATGGTGCTGAAAATACTGGCATTAACACCTCCTCTAAGTGTAATGCCCTGCCCCTGGACACGTGTTCACATTTCTGTTGGCAGAAACAGTATGAATTCTGCACTGACCTTTTGGAATTTTGCAATTTTCTTCTTTTTAGCAGTATGAGATTGTCAGGAAAGCCCCGCTGGGGAATATTTTTCCATGTTCTTCCCTCCGTTTTCTACTTCTGTCACCATCTGGTAAATTGGATTTTGGTACTTTTGCATAGCCACTCCTGTCATACTCTTACTTCATACTCTCAATTTTTGCGTTCTAACATTCCCGTACTCAGTGCTCTCCGATGCTCATGCAAGCAGAGTGGAATTATTCTTTTTTATTGGGTTACTAAGCACGCCACTGAGGATGTTTACTAAGGAAGGAAAGCCTGACATGAACCTGATAGATTAATAGAGAACTGGTCCCAGATTTTTTAAGAGAGTCTGGAGGGGTTTATATTCCAGAATTTCATCTCTGGTGAATAATGCACTGAACTTTAATTGATTCCTGCACAGCGTCTTTGACTGATGAAAGGGACACATCTCGAAGAAAAGCAGCAGTCAAAAGTTTCACATATGTATGTGCAAATGGCCTTGGAATGGTTGCAGTAAGACTTCAGATCCTGCCCCAGTTCCACGCTGACCTCCAATTAAATGTTTTACCAAATACAATCAGTCAGTTACACCCTGATTAATATTCCTTACCTCAGACTGTATCTGAAACAGGTTTTGAGTAATACAGGGAAAAAGTCCAGTCTTGTTCTCAAGTAACATTGAAATCCTTTATTTCTAATTCATGGAAAGCTAACTTGTGGGCTTACAGAGGATACCTTTTTATTGAACTTGATAGAAAGAAATAACCTTTTATTCACAGTTTTTTCTATATGAGAGACAAAGGTTTAATAAGTGTGTTCATCTCTGCTGTGTTACAGCTGGATGCCCTTAAGACTATGGTCATGTATTATAGCCTCTTCTGATACATCCCCTCACTGGGTTAGATATCTAATTTTATTTTAGTTTCCTTGTAAGGAGACAAGAATTAAGTAACTGGTCTGTCTATACCTGTCAGTCCTGGGATCTCTTTGCTTTATATTCTTCCCCATCCTTTGCTCTTCCTGCCACAAATTTTGTCATTTAACTCATGGTCATGTCCAGCCAGGCTTGGCAGGCAAATAGACATCTCAAAGATGGGTCTGTCTGTGCAGATTTCTGGGGGTGATCAGTTGAGTTGGGTAGCAAGACCTGAAGGAAGGTGCAGTGAGGATGAAGTAGGAAGAACAGGTGCTGTGATCTCTGTCTGACAAGGCTTTCAGACCCCACTTTCTCTCTGGATAAGTGACATGTTCTCTCTGGTGGATAAGAGACACTATCTAGGGTGTTGGCGACAAAATGGGAGGAAAGTGGGTTAATGCAAGGGGAAATTTTTCAGTAGACAAAAGGGACACATATGTAAGGATGAAGGTTTCATTAGTTCCCCTGTACCGAAATGACTTTAAAGTACCTCTAAAATTGGCATGGGTCCTAAGTTCTTCAAAGAGTTCTTTTTTTCCCCCCAAGATACTCAATTGCTGGTTTAGTCTTTGTGCAGAGATATATTTCTTTTAATTATTTTCCTTTACCCATATGAAGGCTATTAACACAATCAAATACTCTGACTCAGTAGTTCCATCTGAGAGGCATGTACTTTTCTGTCAACAAGAGAAACAGTAGAATTCAAAACAGATCAGTTCTTCAGGATCACATTTTTTAAAAGATACCATGCTTTTGATTTTATGAATGAAAGACACCTGCTAATGACACATTTTAAAAGCAGCTAGTGTAAGGTTTAGGAAACAAGTCAGGATGATGATTTGGGAAAATAACATCAGGCTGTAAGCAAGCCTTTTTCACCATGTTGATATACACCGCTTCTCAATGAGTGAAAATCCAAGAGGTAGCACATCCACTGGGATTCACTGAAATCCTCCCCTTTCTGGTAATATCACAAGAAAAAACAAAACAAAATCATGTAGCACCATTAGCCTTGTGATGTCAGGAGTGGTGCCATATGTCGTCTTAGGAAGAATTGCCAGCCAGTAATTGCACCCTGGCTATTATTTTTGTTAAAAGTGATTTAAACTCATTCCCTGCAGACAGAAGTCTTCGCAACAGATCATTACTACTTTGTTATTTTCTAGATGTTTTTATTCTTCAAACCTACAATATAATGAAGAGATTTTCATCCAAGACAAATTTTCATGATGCTGTTATACTTAAGCTAATGATTTTACATTCTGGACATGAGATAGTTACTGTCAGTTGTGAACATGAATCTTGTACCAATGAGCAGTTACTCACCCGGTGAATGGACTGATGGAGTAATGTCTAAGAAGTCAAAAGTCTGGTGTACAATTTGCTGCAGAAATTTGTTTCTCCATCTGAAACATTCAGAACCTCCTAGCATTTCCACTAATGATAAAATGGTGAATCTTTTCTTCTTTTCTTTTTGGCAGAAGTCTTTATGATTTTCTGTATTTTTATGATATGAAGTATTTTATCCAGTGAATTTTTTTTTTAATACCTCAAACTGCATCTTTGCTATACTTCCTAATTCAGCCAGGGTAAAAGTTACTTAACTTGTTAAAAGAGAAACTCCCTGCCTGCAAGTGACTTTTTATTTACTGTCTGATTGTACTATCTTAAGATTCAATTCTGACTATACTTAAAAATCTCAGTGTTCTAATTGGCAACTAGAAAACAGCCTAAGTTTTAAAAAGAGACTAGTTATGTAAAGATGGGTCATACTTGGGATACGGAGTTCACAGCATTCTCAGAGAAGCAGGGTTTTTGGAAGGTATTGTCCCTTAGGAATTTTCCATCCTCTTCAAATCAAGCATAAGACACTAGCTGTTTTTAAAAATTAAACCGATGGTCCCAATGGCAACTAGAGGCAGACTTCCCAAAAATTTCACAAGGATCTGGTACTTGTGAGGGTTTGTTTTTTTTTTTTTTGCTGGATGCTATAGGATCAGGATATTCTGTCTCCTCATAAGCATCTGGGCATTGGAACTTTTTCCAAAGTATGCTATGAATTCCAAGGCCTTTTTTTTTAATCTTTGTATGAGGTGATTGAGAGATGAGACTGAAAGGAAAAAAAAAGAAGAGGATAATTCATAAAATAGTTACTTTTGGAGCAGATACGTCATCCTTATTGCTGAAGTCCTATTTCAGTGTAGTGGAGTGCTGTTTTATTCTGTGCAGTGTGACTGTATGGTGTTGATTCACTCCCTGTGTCCACTTGAGTTTGACGCTAATCAGCTGTAATTGCATAATTTACAGATGATTACTGAGAAATCCTCTACTGGTCTAGCAAAGCCCTTCTGCATTGCTGGGCTCTGTAGTATCAGGCCATCGTTCTTGCAGTCCTCGGTCTTTCACAATCACATTACTTTGGCAAATGCCCAAAAACGTATTTAGTCATGAACTCATTACTGATACAACAGGCAACACAGGGCATGAAACACAATGCTGCCCACAGCATTCCTCAATAATGTGTTCTGGAATGCTTATCTTAGATTCCAACTTGTTATTACTTTGGCACACTTAAATAAATGGACTTGTCAACAAATAACAATCAGAAGCAACAGGCAACGTTTCATTCAAGTTATGTCATTGCCCTTCAGGTTTCATCATCCATATGTGAAATGCATTTTGTTCTCGGGAAATAAGAAACATGGGAAAAACCAGTGAATTTTTATTAGTATTTGACAGTAGTTCATGTGTTGGATGAGTAAAGGAGGCAGTGATACCAATCATTATGGTAGCCAAGACCAGTGGCTTCTACTCCATATATTACCAGTGAGTCAGTGCTTCATTTATCCAAACTGCAGCTTGCCACCAAGAGAATCCTTTGACCCCAGTTTTTGTGCAAAACCAGCAAGAGGTGGCCATCCAGAATTTCAGAGGCAGGATTAAGGAAGCAGTCATAAAAAGTATGCTTATGATGTCTCTGTGCTTCCTTGCATCCTTTTGTAAATTATAGGGAAAAAAATGCTCATTTTTGTAAGCATTTTGGAACTTGCTTTATTACAAATTACTGAAGTGCATGTCAGTAATAAGGACCAGTATGCTCTTCACATCTATAGCGAAACAAGTAGAGTACAGAAAGAGGGCTAATTTTCTTTTTCAGAGAGTTTAGAGATTTAAATATTTTTGTGAGATTAACAGTCTGAGATTTAAAGTGAGCCTTCACAATATTTCATGCTTTGGGAAGAAACTATTCCAGTCATAGGATCTGTGCGTGGGCAGTGCGTGGGAAGGGGTGTGTGCATAACTGAGGGCCTTCTGAAAAGAGCAAGCGCTATTCTTTCTTGGTTTACACTATTTTAAAGAATACAGTGTGGTTTTAGGGTTTTCTTTTAAAATCCATGTAAGTACTTCTACTCTGGGCACTGGGAAAGGCACATAGAAGGGTTAAGACATTGAAAATGGTATGGTCAAAGAGAAGGCGTAAGCAGTCAGTAAATAAGGCACAGGCAGTACTGCTGATCATGAGTGGTGTGGAGTGTCATCAGTTATACGGCAAACCAATAAAATGGGCAATCTGTGAGCTATCTCTCTTTTTCTGTCACTAGAAGTTATCTCCAAGTGCAAAAAATATTAGAAGTAAGAACTAGTCTGTTATACGTGGATAGATGCTATATCCCAATACATCCAGATACACTCTTCCAATATAAAAGGCAGTGTAATTAAATATTTTGTTGTTAGCATGGTGCTAGTGCTACTCAGCAAGGCAGTCACTTTCTTTGTCTTGTGTTTTAAGTGTTCCTGCATTGCTGTACTTCCCCTACTTGAGGCTTTGCTTCTAAGCGATACCAATTTTGCTGCATTGAATCTCTTTTTATGGCCAGTCCACTGCTGAAAGGAAGATTGACATTTTCAGCTATGCTGGGTATTTCCCATTGTAACAACATACTGTTTCCATAGAAATCCTTCAAAGTGTTTTAATAGAATGTGATTAAGAAGTTTTGTTGACACATTTATTCTGCCAGGTTTTTAACAACTTGATTAATGCCTCCTCAATATTCACTTCTTTTAAAAAACAAAAGCAAAAATGTAGAAAACATACATGATGCTGCCACAGCACTTTCACTGTCAATTTCCAGGACCCTTGAATTTGTTTCTCCTTTCTCTTTTTTTCCTTCCCATCACCCCTCAACCCTATCATCATTTTGTCCCTGAAAGCCTTTTCTACATAAAATTAGCACTAGAAAATCTACAGTGGTGACAAAACACCTTTAAATCAGACACTGAGCACTTTATGATTCATCAGAAACTCTCTATGCCTCTGAATCAAGTTGCTCGCTAAATGGTGGCTGCGTTATGGGCAGAGCAAGATGTGAGTAACCCATGCCACGCATTGTCAGAACTTTTGGAGCCCGATGGAGATACCCACGTTGAGCTGAATACATTTTGTTTTAAGGGGGTGTTGATTTAAATGTTGGATGATTCACTGCCTCCTGCTGTCTCCTGCAGTGTGGGCATAATAGTCGTACATTTGAATGCAATGCTTTTTAATTGCTTTCATTTAATGTCCATCCTCCTCATCTATGCCACAGCATGATGCCAGTTACCTTGTGAAATATTCCAGCTACTCCATTCCGCACTCACTCCTTATCAGGCTCCAAAGTTGTGCTCCAAAATTCCTAAGAGTCATAATTCTAGCTTTCAGCATAGTTGTTCCTGTAAGGTATTATTACCTATAGCCACGTGAATCCTTCTTATGCCTCTCCTGTGTTTGCTCTGTTCACTTTAAAATAAGAATTAGCTGTCTCTTGGTGTTAAGTATGAACAGAAATAGATAATGCTGACAATGACACATATTAATTTGTTTTTTAATTAGAAGTTCTGACATCTGGAAATGTGAGTCTGATGATGATCAATAGACCTTTTATGTGATCAGCTGACGCTATTTGTTCATGACAGCAATGGAATTATTATTCCATAATTCCAGCAACTTTTAAGTGTTTGCTCATGAACCTGAAGGATAATCTGAGTTTTAGCACAAAGTAAGTGGGTTCCCATTTTTTTGTACCCATTATGTAATTTCAAAGATTTCAAATTAGTAAGCTCTAAGCAGAAATTCCTTAGTCTGCCAGGCCCTACAATGCCCTCAGCCAGTGAAGCAAGAGGAGACTCCTTAACTAAGTGTCTGTCTGTTCATTCATCTTAAAATGTTTTTCTCATTTCTTACTGCCTCCAATTATTCTGCATTTTACACAATTTGAGATAAATTTCTGGGTGTTTCAGTATAGGTATTTAGTGTCTGTTCAGATGTCTTTAAGAATTTTGCAAATGTCTCAGACAGAAGGGTGTATCTAAAATGGCACTAGATGGCTATACTTAAGCACCTGAATCTCATCCCATATTACTTTTTGGCCAACATTCCCTCTCTAGACACTCTATAAATCAGATAAATATAGGGCTCCTTCAGTGCATCTTCAAATGACTTGTGGTAGGTAATAAGCTACCTCTGCTACTTGGATTCCTTTTCCATTGGAGTGAAAGAGACCCTTTTTATAGCTTGCATGTCACTGGATCACACTTCTTTGACTATCCTGTATTTTCAATGTTATCAAAATGAATTGGTGTAATTTGAACATAAACCCTTCTGTCTGTGGAGATTGGCTTCTGCCTATCAGTTGCTAAATTCTGTTCAGTGTACGTCAGAGACCAAAACTGCAGCTGACACCCATGATGAAGAGTGTTCTGTGCATGTCCCTGGAAAGGCAGGATTTTAATTTCTTTCTGTCATTTGAGTAAAGTGTCGCTATTGCCAGGGGACTTCCGTAAGAGTAACAAGCGTACCAGATACCATGCAATCACTCTCTAAATAGCGCCTTCATAGCACTCATTTGGGGTTTTCTCCATATGTCTTGCTTTGAAGGCTCAGCAGCAGTGATTACATATACAGACTGCTTTTTAGTTGCAGGTAAACTAAACAATTTATGAGGACACTAAGTGAGAGAAAGCACAAAGTATGAAAGCCTAAAAAACTTGGAGGAAAACTGAGAGTGTAACATCAGTGGAGGACACTGACAGCAGATGCAGATCTGAAGGAAGGCCAATCCATTGTGGTTTCTTAGCAAACCAGGCCAGCAAATTTATGGGCCCATTAAGTTTAGAAAACCAGAGAAAAAATAAGTACGTGAAAGATAAGATGTTGCACCTCTGTTCCTGTTAAAGCAATGTTGCCCGTTTAAATATTAAGCAATACAATCTTGTCTTGTACATGAACCCAAGCATGAATCCTTTTAAAGCTCTTATATCATAAACAAATGCTCAATGAATGGCAGTGAGTGAATGGTATTGTACAATGTAGTGGTTATGAGAGCTTTCAGAAACCGCCTTAGGGTCTTCTGTGTTGTCTTACAGTTATACTGCTGCTAAAATTCTTTATTTAGGGGATAGAAACAGCTCATTAAATTAAATGCAGCTTCTTCAAGATGTGACAGAACATAATGAAGTTAATAGTGATTTGGATTAAGGAAATTTTGATACTGATATTTTTGCTCTGACTGTTGGCATATATTGAATGACTGGATAATTTCTTTGCAATGAATAATGGATAATTTTGTCTAGCATACTGTAACATTATGCAAATTTATCATGCACAGCAGCGGTACAAACTTTGCTCTTCCTTCTTGTTACATCTGGCCTGTGCTGAAATACAAAAGACTGAATTCAGAGGAGAGGAGTAGGGTTGTCCAGGGTTACTGGGGGTTGTAATAGCTTTGCCATTAAGACCATGTTTAAATAGAGAAGTTGTATGACTTTTTGTCAGGTTTTCTACATTCGGATCAGCACGGCATGCAAATTTTGCCTGCCTTATGTTATTTAAGCAAAATTAAGGTCATGTTTAGCATCAGTACACAAACTTGCTTCAGCTGAACTACAAGCACAGTGTTAGTTAAAGCCTATTATCTCCTAACACAGCCTGTGAATCTGAACATGCCATGAGGTTTGCTCTGCCTCGATTCATATTGCTGCAGAACTTACAAGAAGTATAATGTTTACCAGTCACATCATTACTGAAAAGTGTTTTTATACTGGTGAAAACACACAATAGAAGTGTGGAGGATTGTTGAATTGTACAAAAATATTGGGAGTGGAGAGCATATTGATTTATTTTTGTTGCCTGGGGAAAGATGATTTTGCACAATTCCAAATGAGCTATCCAGAAAAGAATAGAAAGAAAAAAAGCTTATCCCCAAAAAGCCTTCACATGAAGGCTGTAATTTGGAAGCTCTGAGGAATGTCAGTAGTGAGTATACTGTGAAAGTGCAAAATTTTCAGGCCTCTTCTCTCCTATTCACAGTGTGGGAACTCAAGCTTAGTGGAAGCTATTCCCCACAGAAAGGGAGAAGAATGGATCCAGCCACTAACTGGGATAATTAGATCCTTTCCTACGCTACTTCATGGACTTACACATTTGACTGACCACATAAATCTTTCACCAAATATATAAAAATGGCTTTGTAAATTTGATGGTTAGATAAACCCTGCTGACTTTAAGCTAAAGCAGGATATGCTTTTATGCATTTTCATATGTGGATTGCCACAAAGTTCTCTGATGGTCTCACATGGAACAACTGCTTTCTGGAATGTGCAGCACCGTGCCACAGAAATCCAAGGATCCACTGGAAGTGCAGCATCTTCAAATACAGATAGGCGTGATAAGTATTTCATTTTTGTACAATGCTGAGAATGCTGATACTACAGCTCTATTAGCTGACTTGCAGTCTGAGCAACTAGGAGGAATATAGAAAAGAAATCATCTGGAGAGGGAAAAACAAAAGAGAAGAAGATGGGAGCTGGGCAATTGTACTGTTTGCTGAAGGAAATGATACTTGTGTTTGCACAGAACAGGTAGATGGAGCTGTCCTTGTGCTACCACTGCTTTCTTCAAGGAGAGTCAATTACTGCCAGGGACTTACTGGGTAGTCAGGGACCAAGGTCCTGGCTGCCAGGAGCTAAGTGGAAGGAAAGAGTTTGAGAATTGACCAGTAAACTTTGTTCTTGAAAGATTACATAAATGAGAGCTGTTCATTGAATTGTAAGCCCTCCAGCCTCTCTGGGAATTACATGTGTCTCCTCCTACACAGTGCAGTGCTAAAAAGGCTTCTGGGGAGGGGGGAAAAGGCTGTCTCTTTAAAGTTTCCTCATACATCCCCTCAATGGATTTATTGCTTTCAGATGCTATTTCTCACTCAGTGTGTGTAATCCCACTCTTCAGCACAGCTCTGTCCTTTACTTCATACGATTCAGTTCTTGTCAAGCCTTGTGTGCTACAGCGGGCCAAGACTGTTTTAGGAACCTTTTCTCTTGTGTTGAATCACAGGCTCTACGTAAGCCTCAAAGGAGCACAGGAACTCTTTGTCTATAGCCTTTTAGGACTGCAAACCAGTTTCATACTCCTGTTACTGTATCTCTTTCCTTCTAAGATGCCTATAAAGTCATTGCTGCAAGGAGGATAAAATGGTATAAAGAGCAGCATGAGGTACAGCAGATTATATTCTTCACATTTATCGTATGTTACTGCAGGTACGTTAGCTTTCTGTAAATGTGTTTCACTTGCATCTCCTTTTTTTTTGCTTTGCTTGCCCTGAAGTGGCTGATTTATGTGTTTTTAAATACTTGGTGTAAACAAATGAGTACATGAGACCTTTTGCAGTATTTGTGAAACCCCTCCCAAGTCCATCTGTCCTTTGCAGTTGTTCCAAGCCACAGAAAGGGGTGTGTACATGTGCCTGTGTGTGTATGTAACTGTATATATATAGCATAATAATAATCAAGCCTGTAATTTTTCCATTAAATTGTACTGGAAAACACTCAGTTTCAAATACATCATGGTTTCAATACAGGATTTATTTTTACTTTTTCACTAAAAATTAAAAAGAGAAGGTGTCATGCAGAGTTGCAGAGTTTGCTGAAGAAATCTGAAGTGGATGTCGTGCAGGAAAGCATTGCTTTTTGAACTGAGTTAGTTATGAGAAGGAAAGGAAAATAAACAAGGACTGAAAATGGGCAGGACCTCCTTTTTCTTTTGCAGTAACTTGTGATGTCAGAATTTCTTCTTAACATCCCATTCTTCTCATCCTCCCCCTCCCAATGTACACCTCACCCCAGAAATAGTAAATAAAGGAAGGTTTTTAGTTATATTTAAATCAGAAAGTGAGCAAACTTCTCTTTATAGTGTGGCAGTTAGACATGTTTGGAAAATTGAAAAACTTTCATTCAGATATTTCCTGGTCCCTTTGTGAAATCCATAATTTAAATAGCAAAGCCTATACAATATTTCAAATATTTAAAGCAGACAGTTGCAACTATGCTGAAATGCTTATGGAAAACACAGACTATTTTCCCACTGAAATTTTACTGCCGATGAAAAGTATTGCCACCTTTTTTCATCAGACCTAATGCCATTTTATATAAAACTAAATGAAACAGCATACTAATGACTATCTGATATATTGGTAAACATTATTTAATAGGTTATCTCAGCTGGTTGAGATTTCGAAGTTTTGGGGTCTTTCCTTGTGTGTGTATGTGTGTTTTTAGTAAGATGATTATAAACCCCTGTTGAGGCCATGCTCTAATACAGCTAGTGGCATTTTGGGGATAAGACCTGAGCATCATTTAAATTACTACCCATTTTGTCATTGTTGTGGATGAAATAACATGTCTAAATAAATTCTTCCACCACTAAGCTACATTGTTCTGAAGCTGCTGTTTAATGTCACTCTGTGATTCTATGGTAGTACTGATTCTTTATCATCTAAGGAGTGCCATTTCAGTACTTGTATATGAACTCATGTGCAGTTCTATTTTCTGTATGTTCGAAGAAGGGATGTGCAAGGTCTGTCTGAGCCCCAGTTACAGACAACAATTTAGGTTAGCTCCAGTGAAGTATTCTAATGTATTTGTGGAAAGAATTTCTTGACATTTCTTTATGTCTAAATAGCATACATTGAACTACACTCAGTTTTCCTTCCAGGTGAGTGATGGAAGTGCAAATAAAAATTTTGGGAATTGTTTTAATCAAGCATTTAAAATATCCTCTGTTTTCAATTCTGTTGTTATTGTGATTTTGATGGTGATACTTCTTGTTTCAGTTTTCCTCCCATAATGCTATAATTGAATGAAGCTTGGAAATGCAGAGAGAGCATAACAAGAATTATATAAATAACTAAAGAGGTGAGGAGAGAAAAGGGAAAGAACACTTTAAAGAATCCAAAGAGAAAAGAAATCCATGTGCAGTTTGATTTTTAAGGTGAGGTATTCATCTGTTCTTAATTTATCCACACTAATACAATCTTCCCTATCCAGCTCATCATCTCCTGATGAATAATGCATGGATAAATATTTCTACCTATGAATGCAAAAGTAGTTTATAATTCCCCAGAAAGGTTTTATTAATAGTACAGTGTTAACCACCTTGGTCTGAGTCATAACTAATTGTTACTGTATATGTGTGAAACCCAAGGAAATGAAGATGAGAGGAGGCAGAAGACAGGAAAAAATCCAACTCTGGAGTTAGTTGTATTAAAAGAATAAATTCTTTTTAGTCTGAGCAGGAAGCTGGTAATACTTGTTAATGTAGTCATTCTTTAAAATAGTCTTTCAGATGATTAAGTTAGAAATCTTCACTATGCTCTAGCTATTAACAGAAACCACCTGAATTTTTGGAAGGAAGTCCAATGGAAATAGTTATAATATCCAGAAGCCTCTGTAATGGCATGCTAAGTTTTCCATTGAATGGTTTCAGCCCTCTTATTACCTTCTCACTTTTAAAATATACTGTTAAGGAGAGGGTGAGAGGTGAGCATGTTTGACATCTTATCCATTTGTTGCTTCACAACCTATTAAAGAGAATTATATCCCTTAGTTTAAAAAGAAATGTGTCTAATTAGTAACATTAAGTTACGTGATACACACACCACTAACCTTGTGCTTCACACTGTCTCCAAAAACCTCACATTGAAAGGTGACACAGCAGATCATGAACGGGACTGGGAGTAAAACCTGAATGTGCAAAATATTACTCAAAGTCCCTGTATTCCTTCATCAGTGTGCAAACTTTATAGAAGATAAAGTCAAAGAGAGCTCTGGCAGAAAAACAATTCTTCTCTGAGTATAGCTGAAGGGATTGGGCAGGTGAGAAATCCTGGTAAACAGTGAAAAGCACCAGTAAATAAATATAAATTTAATGCTCTGAACTCCTCTGAACCCTGACAGTGGCAATTCATTCCCAAAGAATACCTATTTGTCATTCCACCCACTGCTGTGCTATAGCTGACACTGAAAACATATTAGGAAAGTGTATGTAATGTCCAAGGCATCTTCAGACTCTTTCAGATGTAGGAAAATCCAGAGTGGTTGCTCAACCACCTTTTTTACCAAAACACCAGCTGGAGAGAAGCTTCTAATTATTTGGAACTCAGTGTGCTAGTATGAGCTTGAACAGATGAAGACTAGACAGAGCCAAATTGCCCTTTCACACCACCTTTATGCTGGTATAACACCAATTTAAACACCATTAAGTGATAGATGAGTGGGTCTGCATATCTGCATATAGTGTACAGAGGAAAATGAAGGCTTTTTCTTTAAAATGATCTTAGGAACTGTTTTGGGCAGAGAAGGGAAGAGGAAACAACAACAACAACAACAACAACAACCAAAAAAAACCCCAAAAATAAAACCAAAAAAAAAAAACCAAAAAAAAACCCCACCCAATTCAACCAGTTCACAGGGGAGGAGGCAGGCAGCTCACAAGGGGAACAGAATTCCCATGTTGAGAGACCTCTGTTCATGGTGTGCTTTTCTTACTGTCATACCTGCAGTATGCAGCAAACCCAGAAAAATGCTATATTTGTGATCAGAGATTTTTCATTCCTGTGCTGTGGAATGTCCAGGTTAAGCTGCATGAGCACTGGACATGCATACTGTAAGTAATAACAGTTTGTTCAGGACGCTGCAGAGGTTTTGGCAGCTACTTCAAAATTAGCACAGATACTTGGAGATTTACGGGATCATTTTGTTCTCTGTGAGAACAACATTTCACCCTGTTATCACTTGATGTGAATTGGTTCTTGCAAGAATTTCCATTGAATCTATTTAAGGAAATAGGAATTTCGAAAATGAATCTTTCATGACTTGTAATGCTGCTGGTTTCACTTTTCCTTTAGCCCACTCTAGAATGTAATTGGCTGGATTTTATTGTTTGACTATTTAGACTAATATAGCTCTAGGCAAAATCTCAGGCAGAGAATATGTATGCCATCCCTGAGCCACTGATAATAACATTGTTAACATGACCTATCAGTCTTCATATTTTTTAGGAAGAAAAGCTAACAGAGTCAGACCACTTCATTAGAAGAACACAACTGTGAGCCTCTGAAGTGTAAATTAAATCTCTTCTTGCTGCCTTTATCTGTCTCTCCAAGCTAAGAGGGCATGTTATCAAACCATTTCTTTACACTGCAGAGTAGCATTACCCTTTGGAAGATCTCTATCAGATGCTGCAATAAGCCCTTTAGGGGCAGCTTTCCACAGTTCATGCTGGTTTCTTCTTAGTGGCATGGAGTCAGGAGAGGGGACTGCACACGCAGAGTTTTCTTATCCTCCATTAAAGAGCCTTAAAGCTCCCCGAGTAGTCCTCTCTCCTCTAAGACACCCAAGAATGAAAGACCTAGTTGAATGAAATTGCCTATTAATAATAGAATCATAAAATATCCTGAGTTGAAAGGAACCCACAAGGATCATCAAAGTCCAACTTTTGGCCCTGCACAGGACACCCCAAGAGTTACACCATGTGCCTGAGAGTATTGTCTAAACACTTCCTGAACGCTGTCAGGCTTGGTGCTGTGACTGCTTCCCTGGGGAGACTGTTCCAGCACCCGAACACTCTCTGGGTGAAAAATCTTTTCCTAATATCCAACATAAACCTCCTTTGACAGAACTTCATAATGTTCCCTTGGTGTTCTATCACTGGGCACCATAGAGAAGAAATCAGTGCCTGCCCCTCATGAATAAGTTGTAGACTACAATGAAGTCTCCCCTCAGTCTCCTCTTCTCCAGGCTGAACAGACCAAGTGACCTCAGACACTCCTCCTATGGCTTCCACGCAACAGCCCTTCACATCTTCGTAGCCCTCCTTTGGACACTCTCTAACAGCTCAATATCCTTCTTGCATTGTGGTGCCCAAAACTGCCCCCAGCACTCGAGGTGAGGCTGCCCCAGCACAGAGCAGAGCGGGACAATCCCCTCCGTTGCCCGGCTGCTGATGCTGTGCCTGATGCACCCAGGACACGGGTGGCCCTCCTGGCTGCCAGGGCACTGCTGACTCTTGTTCAGCTTGCCATCGACTAGGACCCTCAGGTCCCTTTCCTTCCGGCCACTCTCCAGCGACTTGTTCCCCAGTCTGTTCATACATCCACGGTTTCCCCATCTTAGGTGCAGAATCTGGTATTTGTCTTTGTTCACATGGTTGGTGGTTGCCCAGCCCTGTAATTTGTCGAGCTCTCTCTGCAGGGCATCCATACCTTTGAGGGACTCAACCAGTTCTCTCAATTTGCTATAACTGGCAAACTTGCTTAGTGTACCTTCGAGTCCTGCATTCAAGCAATTTATGAAGATGTTGAAGAGCACAGGGCCAAGGATGGAGCCCTGCAGAACCCCACTAGTGATAGGTTGCCAGTCTGATGTCACCTGATTCACTGTAACCCTTTGTGCCCGACCCCTGAGCCAGTTGCTCACCCACTGCATGATGTATTTGTCCAGCTGTGGGCTGGACATTTTGCCCAGAAGGATCATGTGGGAGACAGGATGGAAAGCTTTATTGAAATACAAAAAGATTACATCAACTGGCTTCCTTTGATCAAGTAGGTGGGTTACCTTGTCATAAAAGGAAATTAAGTTTGACAAGTAGGACTTTCCCCTCATGGAGCCATGCTGGCTGTGACCAATGACTGCATTGTCCTTCAGGTATTTTTCCCTCTCAGGATAATCTTCTCCATAATTTTACTGATCACTGCAGAGACACAAACAGGCCTATAATTTCCAGGGTCATCCTACTTGCCCTTCTTGAAAGCTGGAACAATATTAAGTCCCTGTCCAATCAGCTGGAACATAAAAGAATAGCAAAAGGCTATTGTTTTTTTAAGGCACTGTAAACAGGTAAGAATGCGGCAATCTCTATTTTAGTATACCATCTTAGCACTATAATCCTGCTAGCATTATACAATATACTTGTTGATTTACATAGAAACAGTCTAGGCAGTGCACTGAATACACTATTCAGGACACAAGAGTTTGACATGTGGAGAACTTACAGCCCCTGTGTATGCCAAGAAAAGATGTTGTTATTATACAGAGAACTACAAGGAAACTTACATTATCAATCAGGCAATAGCATGTCATGTATTTCAGTTCATAAAACTGACATTTTTAATAAAAGGTGTGAGTTTAATTTAGAGCATAAGCAGACAATATAGGCAAATATTTTCCAATTCATTAGGCCACAGGCCCATAGCATGGAAATGAATTCTTGTGATGAGTCCTGTCACCACACTGTAATTCCAACACTGCCATTTTCTGAAATTAAGCAGACCCATGCCACCCTTTGCTCTGCTGATGTAGCTCCAAACGTTTCACGTGAGTTTCCCAGGGCTGGCTGTGATGCTGCATCATAGTGGGAGCCATCTCACAGAACGCACATGGGGAGTGGAAGGAGTGTTTTGTCCTGAGTAACTGGTTTAAGATTAAGTTTTGAGCTCATGAATCAGGAAAACAAGCTATTTTCAGTCTGTCCTCTCTTCCAAGTTACCATCTTGATGCCCACTCATACAAGCATAATTCTTCTGCATTTGCAGCACTGTAACAAGAGCAGGGTTATGAGGATCTGAATATAAACTGTGGAAGCTGCCTCTATGTAAGGAAGAGAAAAGAAGAAAGTCTCAAGTAAACACTGCAGCTTCTGTGTTTTTGGGAGGGAGGAGTTCTGTCATTTGCAGCCTGTTGGAGGGGTTTCCCTTCTTTATTGTGCCAACTGGCAAATCTCTTACTGAAACTTCTGTCAGTTTTCAGTATCACTACCAAAAATCAGTTGGCAGTTGTAATCTTTTTGTTTAGATAATTGCAATCCACTGTAGAACAAAAGATTTACGTCATCTGCAAAAGTATCCCAGTTTGTAGAAAGTGCATGGAATTTTTTGTTATTGTTGACATTTTCCTTTCAGCCATTCGTATTTATAAAGGAGTAAAATCTCTTGGCACAGCTTGCCTGGTGATTGCATTCAGGATAGATATTTAGAAACAAATATTGCTAAGCCCTAGCACTGGTGATATTGGTAGGTGAAGGTTGTCTCATTGGATGTGAACTGGTCAGAGGGGTGGGCACATCCCTTCTTCATTTCCCCTCTTTTTATGAAACAATCCATCACGAATTGTAGAACACTTCGTTTAGCAGAAATTATACAAAAACCAGCTCCCTTAAGGGAAATGGAGCACATACAGCTTAACCACAAAGATAAAAAAGTACTTTTTTTTTTGTTTTCAGATCTGTGCTAATAATTGCACAGTGAATGGTATCTTTTTCAGACTCTTATAGATACAATGTCTTCATGCTGGTGTTTAAGAAAATACCTTTGCTCTCCTGAGACCCCAGCTGGAGTGCTGCATCCAAGTCTAGGATACCCAGCAAAACAAAGATGTGGACCTTTTAGAGAGAGTCCAGAGAAGGACATGAGGATGATCCTAGGGATCTCTCCTGCAAAGACAGGCTGATAGAGAGCTGGGGTTGTTCAGCCTGGAAAAGAGAAGGTGGTGGGGAGACCTTACTGGAGTATTTTTAGTATTTAAAGGGGGCTTACAAGAAAATTTTTACGAAGGCCAGTAGTGACAGGACAATGGGCAATGGTTTTAAACTGAAAGATGGTAGATTTTTTCTGGACATAAGGAAGAAATTTTTTTTTTTATTTTATTGTGAGGTTGGTGAGAAACTGGAAGAAGTTGCCCAGAGAAGTTGTGGATGACCCACCCCTGGAAGTGTTCAAGGCCAGGTTGGATGGGGCTTTGAGCAGCCTGGTCAAGGAAAGGTATCCCCGCCCATGACAGGGAGTTTGGAACTTGATGATTTTTAAGACCCCATCCAACCCAAACCATTTTAATCATTCAAATAATTTTTTCATTCTTTGATTCTGTGAAAATTAGACTTTTCTTCCAGTTATATCTGCAAGATATTGGGTCCAAAGGGAAAACCATGTGATCTAACACTGGGCACAGCTGTCCTCCCTTTTGCAGCCCAACTTCCTTGGCCTCAGTGAGAGTACAGTAATTTTCTAGTGATCCTTAGAGAAATGGTCTTAATTTGATATTAAGAGAGGAGCTTTAATTGAGTGGAAACAAGAAACCAAGATGCAACAATGAAAGTTTCCTGGAGAGTGAATTTGGAGTTAATCTTCCAGAGGTTTATACTGTGTCTACAAAAAATAGCACCATATACACAAATTTTTCAGTTACTGTGTTTTAGTAACTAATAATGGAAGAATATTTTGCAAAAATTAGGCAATTTGAGTATATGTGTCATGTAATTCTCTCCCATGGTTAGAAAATAAAGGAAAGTTTATGTGTGAAAGTATTGTTTCCCACTATCTTTTAATGCAAAAAACCTTGGATTTGGTTGCTGAACAAAGTTTTCGGATTCAACAGTGCTAAGTACTATGCTCGTACCTTTTTCTAAAGTGCTAAAAGGAAATATTGCACTTGAGGTAGATTTTTTCCTAAAGGTTTGTCACAAGAGCATTTTAATTTGCTCCATGATTTCAGTACCATGGTAACAGAAACATAAAGGTAACATGTCTGTGGTTCCAGTATTTACCAGTGCTATGTTAAATAATACAGTTATAATCCTCTTAAGTACTTCTTGCATAAATCTAAGTAGCATTACACAGATTCTCCGGAAGCTATTGAAAATGCAATAAGTAGGTTTACATTATACAATACAATAGCCACTGATTTTTACTGTACTCAGCCTAATATGAGTATTATTTACATTATTTTGTTACAGAAATAATTCACTACGGCTCCTGGTTAGCAGGATTCTTACGTGGAAGCCTAATGCTTGTCATAGATTCTCACTAAAATCAGTGAAAGTATGCAAATTCTTAAAGCTCCACACTTTAAAATATTTTCCTGATTCAGATTTATATACCTTAAAGCAGTGGAAGTCTTTTTCACTGATACTAGCAATAACTGGGTAGGAATACAAAGTGCAGTAATAACCATATTTTTACCATAAGTGATATGTAGGAGACCCTACAGACCCTATAGGCCTTACATGCCTATATTTGTCTGTTCTGTTCCACTTTTTTGCAAACAAGTTGGTGTATCTGTGCTATTTTTTTTTTTTTTTTTGTGGGAACAGTTTCAAGGAAGGCAATCTTTAACTGTTCCCTCTTGAAGCAGTAATAGGTACTTCCATCTTGAAGCAAAGAATGTCTGGTTTTCATTGGTTATATTTTTCTATCCCCTGGACAACATAAAACCTCAAATATGCATAGGCATTACATACAGTGATTAAGATTTACATAGTAGAAAGCATGAGTTATATATTCAGTTTTGCCACAAAATGTAAGTGCTTTTTTGCAAAGGAATGTCTGCATTACTCCTATGCCAATCTGGTTGAAGAGCACATGATTTTCTGTAATTTATGTGTTTTGGCGTGTTTTATTTTTTAATTTCATCTTTCTGGGATAGTTTTTAGAGAAGCTTTTCTATTTTCTAGTTTTAAATACTTTCTGAGAGAAACTAATAGGATGCAAGAAGGAAGTTTGTCTTATTCAGTAGCCAAAAATAAACATAATTGGAAGCTTGTGGAAGGGCATCTTATTGATCTGGGTCTTGATCCAGATTTGTAGTTGTTGTTGATGTGGTGGTGTCTCCTCTAGCATCAGGTAAGTAGGTGGAATGGGGCAGGTGGTCCAGCTAATTGCCTTAGTGTTTATCATGTCTTGCATGAGAGTTTTTACATCAAGATACAAGATGAATGGATCATTAGGAGTTTGGCAAGAGTGTTTTGTGGGAAGAGTAGCCTAGGAGGAATACCACTGTAATAAGCATAGCATAAAATATAAAGATAAGCAGAAGAGAGAGCTTACAATGGCAAAACATACTGTTTGTATCAGCTTAAACTTCTGAACTCATAGTTTGGAGAAATTAGAACAGTAGTTATTATCTGAGATCTGCTTGGGTCACTGAAATATTTTACTACAGTCTGTGTGCAGACAGAATTGTCATTGCTTTTTATCTAATTGACAGCAGAAAGGAAATTTTGGGCCACTGTCAGGACATTTAGCTTGCTGGACTGTGCTCACTGAGTTGGTTTCCCAATATGTGATGTTAAGTGGTTGGTCATTTCAAATACCTCTTTAACCTCTCACTATCACTACTAATTAAGAGGTGATTCAGTCATTTTGAAGACTTCTTCTTCAAAAGATTTTGCATATTTCGTAGTAAATTCTCAGCTCTGATTTTATCTCTTTAGTCAAGCAGTATAGAGGGACCCAACCCAGATGTCTGCTAGAAATCTTCTGTGGGATGTTAGAGACGCATTTAGGAATCTCCAGCTTAGAAAGATCTGGCAGAACTTAACTACAATCTCCATCCCTCTCCTAGGTGCCCATGCATGTGCCTCCCATAAGCCTCCACAAAACATCTGCTTGTGCCACAGTTCAGCAGGGCATATTCATTCCAAATTCCTGCTACCAATATATTGTTTAAGCATTATTCTCATGGTTGGTCAGCGGCAGTTTTATGCAATGTATGTCCATGATTCTAAAGAAGGGCGTTGCTTAGTTAAGACTTATTTTTCCCAGAAGAACATTCCAATAAATGCTGAAAAAGAGCTTCACTAGTAAGTCTTTCCTTTATCAGGAAACCTCAAATTGTGCTGCCATGAATGTTGTTTTGTTTGGGGGAATCTGGGGATGGGTTTTTTTTAAAGCTTTTTAGTTACCTATTACTTACTGTGAGCATTCTTGCTCTGTTATTGTACACAGTGAAGTTTTGAACAGTGCATGCTATCATTCTCAAGATTTATAAAAACCTGCTTCTCAAGTAATTCCTCATTCAGTCTTGACGTTATATGGGCAGAACATAAAGTATCACACAGCTGGACAAAATATCCACTGGACTGCTGGTTATTCCATATATTTAGGAAGTACATTGTCTGTGTAATCTCTAAATCTCCACTCTTTCTTCCTCTTCCGTCTTTTTGCAGCCACAAACTCACCTCTCCTAGTTTTGGATTTGATTAATAATTTCTATAATTTCTCTTGAAGACTTAAGTTTGGACTTTCTTTTTCCTTTTTTCATTTCTTTTTCCCAGCTTTTTTGCTTTTGACACAGATCCTCTATTTTTAGCCATCGACTTCATTTCATATGATTTTGATTAAACCCATCTTGTACAGCTCTTGCGGTGGGCAACAAGTCTGGATCATCCCTGGGGAGCCTGGCTCAATGTTCCCCCCGCAGACGTCCTCTGGTCCGCGGGCTGGGAACAGAGCAGGCTCCCTCTAGGGGAGCACCGGCGGAGGAACGAGAGGGGCTCCAGGCATGGGGTTCCAAGGCTTTATTGTGGTGGCGGCATGGTCCTGGGGCCACCATGCCCTGAAGACCACCATGGACCGAAGAGCATCACAACATGGAGGGTACAGTACTTATACTGGGGGTGGAGGACCAGTCAGTGGGGTGATGGGGAACAAACCAATGGGGGAGGAACAGGGAGGGACGAGGGATCAAGGGACCAATGGGGATAGGTGCTTTGGTATGGCTCCTGCCGCCACCATACCGCCACACCGAGGTGCTTTGGTGTGATCCCAACCATCACACCACCACATACAGCTACACAGGAGTACACAGCATTTATGACATTTTGACTTACTGAGATCATGAACGGTAACAAAGGTAGTAGAAGTATCAATGCCCCAATGAAAACAACTGGAAATAGGAGGAAAAATGTGCAACAAACTGAACAACTGATGCACTCCCCATCCCCTGTCCCTGGCCTGAGCTTAAGGAGAGACGGTGCTAGTTCAAAACTGCAGTTGAACAAATAATCTATGGACGATAAAAGCAGTCCTTTGAAGTTATAAAATACAACTTATGCTCTCTTGTTTTCCTTTCTGGCTTTCTTGGAGGCAGTTCTCTCAGTTCATCAGAAATTGCTAATCTGCATGTTTTGGTATATGAATCTCTGGCAACTATGTTTTGCATAGTTATTTAAATAGAGAAAGAGGTTAACTGAGTAACTGTATGTAATAAAACTCTCCAGTGATAGTAAACACTAGGCCCAAGCTGAGAGGAAGAATTGAGCTTAGAAAGCAGTTTTACACTGCTGGCATTAACATGTAGTCTAGAAAATACTGACTGGGCTCTGCTTCTCATATTCAGAGCAAGAGAAACAATGAAGCATCATGTTATCTGGTGTAAAAATACTATACTCCAATTTAGTAGTATGATCCTAGTGAACAGAAGTCAGGTCAGATCAATTTGAGACCAAAAATCGTTTCACAAGCCCACCTCAAAATGTTAAAGCTGCCTTTGCCCTCACAAGGGTATTTTGGGGATTAATGTCCTGTCAGCACTTTGAAAATGTAAAGTGCTAAGTATATATTATTACAACCCTTTCCATTTATTACTTTTATTGATGGTCTCGTGGTTTCCATGACGCTATGTTGATTTGCACGGGATTTTCCTGCAGTGTGCATTTCATCTCATGAAGAGTAAAAAAACAAATAGTTCTTTTTAGGCCTTGTGCCTTGTTGGATGATATCCAGTTCTGGGGGACTTGTTTATGACCCACTATCTCTGCTGTGAAAGCCTTACTGCAATACATTATGCAGCTGTTTGTTTTCAACTTTGTTTTCTCAACTGTATAAGCCTCTGCTGCTACTGAGACCCATGTGCTGCTCCTAACTGACTCCTAAGGGGTTCCTGAGTGAAAAGCAGACTTACCACCCACTGAACTCCTATATTTTTTAGTAGTAGGTACCTTTTTCTCATAGCTGTTTGGTTGTGTTCAAGGACTGGGACTGAAGCCAGGCTTGTCAATCACTGGCAATCAGGGAATATCTTGTTGAAGTTCAGTCCAGTTTTTTTCTGCCTCTTCTGGCATTGGCATTACAGCCAGACCTCTTGGTGGCCAAGCTTTTCTGAGGAAAATTTCAAACTTTATTTCAAATTTTTAGATTTACACTTTGGCTCTGCAACATGTCTGTCTAACTCCCAGCCAAGTCCCCAGGCGGCATTTACTTTTGGAGCAGTTTGCCTCCTCAGCTCTGCTTTCCTGCAGACTTTAGGGATCAAGTTAGGCCAAGAAAAGCCAAAAGCATACGAACCATGTGTGGCTTTTGCTTCCTCCTCTGTTGAGAGTCTCAGCATGGAGGTTGGCCCTGGTCTGTCAACAGTGTTCCTTCGGCTGACAGCCTCAACCAGGTGGGTTTTCCTTGGCCCTCATCTCCCCTCAAGACATAAAGAGCTGTGGAAGCCACAGCTGCAGGTCAGCCAGCCCCTCTCTTGCAAAAGGTCATGCGACAGGGCAAAAGTGCAGCAGGTTGTGCCCAAATGCATGGATGAATTGCCACACAATGCAGATACCAAAGCTATCCAAGTCTGTGTTCTTGTGACACCTCCGACATCTTTAAGGCCTGCATCAACTGCTTTGCCTTTAACTATATCTCTCCACATCTTTTTCTCCAGGGGTCAAGGGTGCTTGGGGGTGGAAAAAGCCAGAAGGTGTTGCAAAGGGCCTTGGACCTGCTACCTCTTGTAACCTTTCATGTCCCTTGCTGAATCATTTCACAGACTGACCTCTCCAGGAGAAACACAGACCCACCTTACTTCTGTGAAATACAGGGGGCTTTGTATCACACAGAACAGCGGACTAACATAGGTTGGAAGGGACCTCAGAAGGTCATGTAGTCCATTCTCCTGCTCAAATCCAAGCTAGGCCCATTATGTAATAATCAGCCATGTGGAGCATGCAATATGGTTTCTTTGCCAAAAATCTATCCTCAATATTTTTCTAGAGCATTTTCTTAGCTTAGTTTTCCTTTCTTGTTCAATTTAGTGAGAGAATAGAGTGCAGAGAGAAGAGGGAAGAGGAGGAAGAATCTAATGATGCAATCAACAATGTTCTGTTTAGCACCTTTGTGGACTAGAGCAGGAGTGATCGACATTAAAACAACAAAACGTCAAATCTGATGATTCCTCTAGACAGACAGCACTCCAATTCTGTCAAAGCAATTCCTTCTCTTAGTGAGAGAAATCACAGCTGTCCATGCTGGAGAAAAGAGTAAAATAGTCTAGCTTCTTAGGATGTTGATTAAAAATAATCAAACAGCCAAAGGCTTGAACTTTATCCAACACAACTTCAAAGTCTGTAGTTCCTTGTTCTCTATGAGGAAGAACAGCAGGATTTTCCTGATTCACCTAAAAGATGCAATTAATGTATTTTATGTGCCTAGTACCTGCTATATGTCCTTCTCAAGGTGTTAAATGCAGACTGTTATGGCCTCATGCTCACAGTATTGGTCCAAAAATGCTGCCATATCTACTTGGAATAGCTTATCTCCCTCCATCTGTGTCTACTCCATATGCTTGTGATGTGGAGAGGGACAAAAGTCCAGACGCTAGGAAAAAAAATGGGCAAAAAGGAGCCTCTTTGGCAGACTGGTTTTGGCATCAAAAAGGAGTGGGAAGTCAGTAAGGCAATGACTACCCAGGACACAATTCATTAAGACCTTTGGGCACTGCCCCTTCCACAGACATCAAGCGTCCCATCACGGTGCTCAAAGTGTCTGACATTGTTCCCACCCAAGTAAGACAAGAACAATCAGCTTTATCTCCAAAAGGAACTGTCCTGCTTCTGATGGAGAATATGCCCTGTCTCTGTGTGTAATGTCTGCTGAGAGAGAAGAAAATCACTAAGACATACACAGAAGAATTGCATTCAGAGGTAGCTTTCTTGCATAGCTTTGTGGACTGGCAACTGACCTCTTTGGCTGTTGGAATAGTCAACAAGAGACATCATGCAACCTGTCTGTATCTTGTGACCTCACAGGTGAGTTGGTAAATGATATAAAGTTCAGAAAGTTCCTTGATCTATGTGTTCATAGTCCCTCCCATGTTTTCCATTGTTCCTCAAGGTGATGCTGAAATAGCGAAGAACTCGAGAGGTGATGCTCTTTATGCCATGCTGTCTCTGGGGTTATGACTGTCAGGTCAGATAACCAAAACAGATCTTTAATCTTAGAAGTGCCAAAGAAGAGAAAAGGACTCGTATTCCCTCTGGGACCAGGTAGACTTAAAATAATGAGTAAATGAAGTAATATTGCTCTGTAGATCCCAATAGAAAAAAAAAAAAAAAAAAAGGAAAGATAAAGAAGCAGAAGATGTTGCAGAGTTTGAGGTTTTTGTTTTGTTTTATGTATACTTTTAAGGCCATTGTTTAACTAATATATTCTAACCAGTGGGATGAATTCTCCACAAACAAACACAAATGCCTAAACAGAAGGCTCAAATCTCTTTTAAGAAAAGGAAATTATCTACAACTTGGAACATTAAAGATGATATCCTTAGGATATTGTTCACATGTATCAAATCCTGAAATGTCAAAAAGACATTTAACCTTTTTTACTACCTAGAGGAAACCTTACAGCAGATAACTATATTTCATGTGCCATTAAGAACACCTTCTCTAACAGGACTCTGCCACGTACTGTTAGTTCTGGCACCTGATCTTCAGAACTGTAATAGTATTCATTCTTAAACTACAGGAGAACTACTTCTTGAACTTACTGAAATATCCAACTACAGTGTTTTACAGTATTATAGGGTTTTGGATCTATAGTACTAGAACCATATCCCCTTACCTTGCTAAGCAGTCAGCTGGCCATCAACACACTAAACGCTTCTGACACCACAAGGTAGTCAAAACCATCTCCTATTTTTTACAGTTTCTTTTTTTCTTGTCCTCATATTTTTTCTTCTTTTTTTCCCTGAGAGATTTTCATAAAATCTGCAGTGCTTGGATATCCATACATAAAAATTCTTTTCCATGCTTCCACATCTTTAGATGTGTGTATGAATCCAGTTATTAAAAACTGTACATCCTAATGCAAAAGAGAATAAAGATACTTATCCATGCGCATTTAAGTATTTTGTTCTTCTGAAAAATAAGATTCTAAAATCTAACTTTTCACTGGAAAGAGGTATAATCCTAAATAGAAATGAACACTGATATCCAAGGATTGAAGTTTATCCTGGAGCACAAGTCCTTCATGCTTTTTCCTCTTAGTGCTGAATTATATTTAACAAGATTGGTGGTCTGGGAAAATATATCAGAGTTAGCCCAATTGTGCAGATTACATCAATTAGAGAGAATGTTGGGAGGCAGGGGATCCTCTGGTGTTAATGCATGAACAGTAAAATTTTGTGCCTATGCATCTAGCAGGTTGAAAAAACACCCTATGGAATGGACTTTTATGCTGTGTTACCTAATTGCAATACATTTGCAGCTGATCAAAGATTAATTGTCCTGTATTCTTGTTTTTCAGAAAGGGTGAGACCACATTTATGTTGCCCAAAAGTCACTCAGAAACAATCACTGTAACCATGTAAACCCTTTGAGTTTATTTCTGTAAAATGTCTCTGCTAAATGTTAATAAAAGTATTGAGTCTGAAAAAGTTTGGCCACATACTGGACTTTCAATTAAATAGAAAGCTTTGAATGGGCCAAATTTCTATGTATTTTCAAGTTAGTGCAGTAGCAGAGGAGTGACTATAGGTTTCTGTCTTACCCTTTACGTATAGCATAAAACAAAGTAATAAATGAAAACCTGACTTTCCGCTTTATGGCTATGTAAAAGCATTGGATACAGAGAAGGAAAGTGACATATGACAAATGCAAGGAAGATTACAAAATCATAATGTGCAATGCAACTTACTTTGCTGTTTATTTTTCAAGGAAATCCTAGCAGAGCAGCAAGACTGTCAAGTCTGGATTATAAAATAAATAGCAATAAAGGGTGAAGGTAACACTCGCCATTATTTCTGCATTCACTATATTTTTCTAGTCTCTGGAGAATGGTCAAATCTCTTTCCAAATAGTAAAATATTTAAAACAAAATAGCTTTAATATATATGCCTGTATATTCCAAGATAGGTCAAGTGCTTTATGAAAGGGATGCAGAAGTTCATTATATTTTTCCTTTTACTTTACACATTGGAACAACCCCAAGTTATAGTGTCTTAGAAATGGAAAAGACCTATTAAATGATGCATTTTCTTGCCAGTGAAAGTGTACTCTCAATATACAGAACTTTCCATTTTAGGCTAATAGGCACCTACCCCTTCAATTGAGGACTCTATTCCACAGCAAAATAAAATCCATGTTGGAAATTTCCCCTACATATCAGCCTAAAAATAGATTTGTTCTCTTGTATTGCCTTACTCATACCTGTGAGCCACCCTTTTCTGTGCTTTCTTCTTAAGAGTTCTGCTATCAAACTTGTAAATTATATACTTCAAAATCTATGAAGTCAAACAAGTTCAAAAGGAAAATGGGAAATCTGTTTCTAAGCTGAAATTCTGGACAAAGTGTTTGAATTTACTACAGATGAAATCTCTGCCTCCTCTATCACAAAATTTCTCAGTTGTATCAGTTCAAAGCTCTTGGACCTTTCTCAGTGTCTTCCTGAACATTTAGATGACTCAGAGATAAGAAGGGCAATATCACTGGTACAGTTCTACACTTGAATTTATTTCAACAGTATTGCAGATTTGACTTCAGAAACTGCTCAAGAGGAGTGTTTCTTTCATGGAAGTCTGCTACCTCATTTAACATGGGCTCCACTTCCTCTGTTCATGGAAAGAGTTAACTTAGCAAGCAAAAGCCCTAGTGAGCATGTTGTGTGCTGAGCTTAACAGGTTCCCCCCTAACTCCACACAGTAAATGTAGCTTCATGGGCTTTATAACTTGTCTGTTAACTCATGCCTTCAATCACTACCTTATTATTTCTTTTCATATTTCAATTTAATTTATCTGAGTATTTCCCTTAAGCTCTTCATGGTAGGTAATGTGGACTGTATACAAATGGTTAAAAAAGACATTTGAAAGGTGCAAAGAAGATAAGAAGATAACAGGCAAATATTCTAAGTTGTCTTGTTGAAGAAGGGCTGTGTAGTTAATTAAAAAAAAAAATGGAAAAAGGAAGAAGCCATCACTGGTTTGCATGGGAATTTGTGGGACAGCTGCCCATTGTTAAATTAAGTTCATCTATTCACTTCCAAGTGTTTTCACCACGCTACTTACTCTACTTTTTGCTGTGGATACAAGCCAGGTTGAGGATTTACAGCCTTCGATGGCTACTCTTGCCAACACATAGATCTTGAGGAGGTCCTCAGTGTGTATGAAAAATCTTTAAAATAAAATTTGTTTGCTGTAGGCATTCACTGCTCCCTCTCTTTCCTTTCTCTCTGCCTCTCCACCACCTTAATTTTTCTATGGACTTGGCTTCTTTGTTCTTTCATGACTAATATTACCATCTGTGACATTACATAGCAAGATAGCAATGCAACATATTAAGCACAGGAAAACCCGGAATGTTTGAGCTCATCCAAGCATTTGTTGCTTAAAGCTCCAGCATTACATGTAGCCACCTGAAGCATCCCAAAGTTTCTAAAAACACATTGCAATAAATCAGCAGGTTTCCACGTTGTTATTGAAATTGAGATATCTTATTGGAGCTGCCTTCTTGCAAACAATCTCGGCAACTTACTCGCAGTTTTATTTCTTACTAAAGGCTCATAAAAAGAGCTTTCATTTTTATGGCATTAGCCTAACTACCACCTAGAGCAGCTCACTTTGGGAACTCCTCAACTCGCTTTTGTCAAGATTTCCTATTCTCCAAGGGAAGCACCACTACCAGGTCAGACCTATGACCACAGCCTATGCAAACTATGCCCTCATGCAGCAGGGGCCCAGCAGCCAGGCAGGACCACAAACAGGTGCTTATCTCTGCCAACTTTTGCCCTTCCAAGGATGAGGAGGGGGTAGCAGGTGTGAAGAGAAATAATCAAGTAAAAGAATCTTGAAATGGACACGTCTCAAGATGCAAGATCACAATCAGAATGGAGGTCTCTTCTCCTCCTTCTCGTATAGTTCTAGACAGATCCAAATCTTATTTACCTAATAGGGATTGCAGTAACCACCAAGATCTGACATTCTGAGAGACAGACCTTTTCCTCCCACTGCTGATTTTTCAGACAATAAGTTGCTTCACTGTTTATCTCAAAACCTGTACTTATCTGCAGACATCAACCTGACCAGTTTTTCTCTGCAATAATTTTCAAGTTCTAGTACCTTCATGTAGAATTCAATATTGAATAACTCTATGTTTCAGACTGTATCCTATTTGCATTACTGCATTCTATATTTTAAAAGAAGAGCTATATCCATAGCACATAGTAATAAAATAGTGAATAATAAAGATCCGTGTAAGGTTAGGGGAGTTTCTTCATGTCCACATTTGAAGTCTGTTATCTCCTTTCTAATTTATCCAGATTGCCACTACCACAAGTGGGGTGGGAGCAAGCTTCCTCCCCTTATCTGCTCCACCTATAGTACCCACAGCTCCTAAGAGCTGAGGAGTTTATGAATCTACTCCTCATACTGTCATATACAAAATATGTATGGGTATGTATATTATAACACAATACTTCTATACTATTTTTAATTCTCGTCTATCTGGACATTTACAAGTCTTTCCTGTCTAAGATGACCGATAATCTAGCAGTTTCTTGTTGAAAAAAAAACCCAAACAAATAAATATAATTATTATTTCTGTGTAAGTCATAGAAATGAGAGCATTATTACACAAGAGAGATATAAAAAGGACTATGGTAATGGACTATGGTCATGAGATGGATCTGTTAATCTGATTCGGCATGATAGACTTAGAAAAATATATAATAGTTGTATTATTCAGAGGAAGGAAAAAGTGAGCTGGAGAAAGGAGGAAACTGGAAGGGCAAGAAAAGGGGAACAACAGCTGAGAAAGAGCAAAAGTGTGCTTCAACAGAAATCCCCTCATCTTTTGCCCTGGGCCTGCAATCAACTTTGCAGGGCCAAAATATTTGCTAGTGGTGATGCCACTAGCCTGTGTTTTGTATGGATACTGGTTCTTTTATGACCACTGTGTCGACATGTTAAGTGGTATGTGATTTATCACTACTGTAGGGTAAATGATCTTCCTCTGAACAGGAATTTAAGGATATCCAATGTGCACATTAGATAAACGTGTGCAGACTCATACATGTGCTCAAGAGTGCACAAGTAACACTATAGATGAAAACCTGTCTGCACAGAAATTGACAGAAGTGCAGGTGTTGCCCCAAGTGTGGATACATTTTTAGTCCATAGAACACATGTATTGAAATGTGTGTAACTTACTGTAGTCTCTGCACTACAGTGAGAGATACAGTTTGATACAGAAAGTGTATTCACTATTCATTCGTGTATGTTGTTCAGCTCCTGTCTATTTCTGTAGCTGATGGCTTTAAACATTAAGTGTAAGGGAAATACTGATGGCATAGGCATAGATGACTGAATTAGACATATGGTTAACTTCTGCTGTCCACCTGTGTGACCCCAAAACACCTTGGGGCACAGGCCATAGTTAAAATTGACAGTGGCTTCTGTTTGTGAGCTGTCTTTCTGATTTGGGTCCATGGAACCCCATCAGCCGAGATCTTACGGAGGTGGGGCTGGGTGCTTTCCTCAGCGAGGTTGTAGAAAAATCTTCAGCAATGAACCACATTGCTCACCATCCCTCAGAAGTTTTCCATGCCAGTGCTACCCCCTCCCTGTGGCTCCAAAACAGGATTGATGAAGCACAGGAGGCTTTCCCCTTGCTATGGTCGCTCCTGGCCCCAGGCGCCCCTGGGGCGGCAGCAGCCCCTGTGGAGATGGGGATGGGGAAGGCAGGTGTTGTTCCCACGACCAGAGCCCAGCTCCCAGGGGGGAAAAGTGGCGGTCAGGAAGTTAGCAAAGGTCAGCCAAGTCCCGCTGGCTCTTCTTAATCCTTTTTTCCACCCACAGCCCCTTGAAACTCCCCTGATTTCTCCCAGTGCGGTGTCTGGGGGAGTTGCTCTACTGCTGCAGGATTCAATTTATTTTTCTCGCTTCCAAACTATGCTTCTGCAGAGTCTCAAGTCAGTTTTGTTTCAGCTGGTGTCGAGCAACACACAGGAGAGATGTGACTCTATTACACTGGTTTGTTTTTCTTTTCTTTCCCTTTTTTTAACCTTCTTTTTTTTTTTTTTCCCCAACTATTTTGACAGGAAATCTTGCTCCTTTTTCTCTTGCATAAGTATGAAGTAACCCTGTGAAAACAAATACGATTGCTTGTTGTTTACGTGTGTAAAAATAAAAGGACAGTTTTGCTGATCAAGTTATATCTGAGGAAAAGTTGTATAAAGGATTTATTTATTTGTATTTGTATGCTAGCCAAACAAAAAAATCAGCAACAATAAAAAAATTCTTTTGGTCCACCCAGAATTAAAATTTGTCAGTTTTACTGCCAAACAGCAACACACAAATTTGAAAGAAATGTCATTTCAGGTCAGAGGACATTTCATGTAGGCTTTTTAACATTGATTAAAGGTAAATATAGGTAAATTTCAAAAAAATTTGCAAAATGAAAACTGGAAGGTTTCTTTTTGACATTTCAAAATGTTTCTTTTGACCCAAGAGTTTCATTCTGCTATAATAAAGATTGTTCCTTGTAAGGAAATTAGAGCAAGCTTTTTGAGACCGATGATGCTTCCTTACATAGAACTAGAAAGGTTAATAAGTGGTTAACTAGCAATCTTCTTAGGTATAGCTGGAGAATGTACTTTTTGGGTTTGGCTTTATACAAAGCATCCAGGCACTAAACCAAAAGACTATAGTGTCAAGGGAAAGTTTTATCCAAACAAAATTTAAACAAATTCATGCATTTCACTAGGTTAAAGAATCAAATAAGTATTTTTGCACGTATGTAATGGTCTCAAGATTTTGTAATTTCTCTTCTACTTTTAAAACAATAAGACCCAAATGAGGATAAAATCATCTTACTCTTCCCACTCAAAGTGAAGAACTTTTTCCAAGTTCTTATGCTGAAAAAATGTATTTCGTAGGAATTGATGGTTAAAACTATATAGAGTAAGAGTTTCAGTGCTCTAGTTAAGGAAAAATAAACATCTGCATTAGCTAATCTGAGTTCAAATAAACAGATGCATAAGCTGGGCTATCTCAAAGTAATACAGAACTGAACAGAGACCATTAACACTCAAAACACTTCATAAGGTTGAGAGATTAACCTCTTCAAAGCAAAATGTGGCTAGGTCTTGTATGGCTGCACTAAGGGAGTGAGTAATAACACCCCTATATAGTGGCAAGCTGTAACTGCATATTTGCTGAGCACGTATGCTGGTACACAGTGAAGCTCATATGAACTTAATTTTAAAGATGAATAGAACAAAAATGTGGTCTCATTTACTGTTTACTGCAGCCAGCAAAGCTGACCAGACATAGCAGTGTCCAAAGCACTTTTGAGTCTTAGCAAAAAATCTAAATTTTCAGGAACTTCGACTCCCATGTACCAGAAGAAAGCCCCTTTGAGATATTACCCAAATGATGTAACATGGTATTGATCGTTGGCTATTCAGCTCTATGTACAAATGATTGGTGGCTCATGAAAAAAAATTTGTGATTTTTAAGAAAGTCTTGGCTATCTGTGCAGCTGGGTAACAGAAACGGAAAGCACAAAATCCGTGCTTTGGTGCATTGTGGATTTTCAGACAGATCTTGCCAGCTTCCCAAGTCTACAGACTATTTAAAAAAACCAAACCAACCAACCAACCAACCAACCAAAAAAAAAAAAACCAAACAAAAACCCAAACAAAACCAAACAACACAAAAAAACTCACAACAAAAAACCCACCACCAAATAAAAAACAGAGCATTCAAACTAGCAGAAGACTATATTATATAGGTCTCAGAACACACAAGAAATGAGGGCCCATGCAATAGTGCTGATACCCTGATAGAAAATACAACGCCTGCCAAAGTCTTTTTCTAAGCATTGTTTTGCAAATGCTTTAAATTCAAATCAGCATGGATTGCTTTGTATGAATTATTGATTCAATCGTTTTCATACTTATACAAAATAATTCGGAATCATTGTTCAACTTTTAATATTTCAGTTTATTAAGGGAAAAGGGGAAACATTTAACATTTTTTGAGAAGCACCCAAACATGATTTCTTTCCTCAGGAGTCCATTCCAGCTTTTACATAGACTTTGGTACAGGCCAGGCTAGGATTTTGGTGTTTTAGCCAGCACTATGTGATTATACATATAGAAATGATCAATTAGGTTTCTACTTGCAGAGGTCACTATTAAAACCTTTACAATTGCCATTTGCACATAATTAACATTACCACACAGTTTACTGTATTTGCTACACTATGAATGCTCCTATAAAGATAATTAGGGAAAAGTTAGAATTGTAAAGATTTGAATTTGTGTATTCCTTAATAAAGAGTCTCAATGCTGTGATTTAAGGAACTCCCACTAACTGCAGAAGCTGCAGGGGGCTTTGCACGGGAAAGGAAGAACAGTATTTCTTTCAAGAGCTTCTTAAAAGTTTGTTCCACGTATGAAATCCTCTATAGTCTGTAGTACTATAACCTAAATAATCTATAACTCCAAATTTACATATTTTGATTACTTCGTTTTTCTCTTATAGAAACAACTGTTTCTTCTGTTGGAAGAATTCCACTTGGAAATTTCATTTTCAGGATTCAGTAAAAATAGCTGTAAGAACTCCTGATGGGTTTGAGGTCAGAGCTTTTAAACAGGTTTTCACATTTGCCAGGTTTTACAGCCCATTTAAAAAATATGTGCTAGTGTCAAAGAAGCCCAGCTGCAGTGAAATGATAAACGTGACATCGGATGCTTCAGACTGTGGATGACCTCTTCAAAACGTAGAAATGAGGCCTGACTTCTCAGGCAAGAGAGAGCAGCAATTCCAACACCCTAGGGTCTTTCTCCATTGTTCTAGGTGAGTACTTACCTTCTTCCAAAATGTGGGTTCAGGGAATGTTCATTTTGTAGTAGGAAGCCATAAGCTATTTCAGCTGAGATGTGGTATCTCTGTGTCAGAGATACTTGTCAGTGTAGACAAGTCCTGAGTGCGTTTGAGCTGTACAAACATAACCACAAGCTAAACAGTTTCATTGTTCAATACAGTTTTGTGCTGTGCTTGGAAATTGAATTATAAATGCCTTTCCATAAAAGCACCCTAAGGGTAACAGATGCCTAAAATATATCCACTCCATTATCAAGAAGTAGATTATCCAAGCCGAATGCACACTATCAGAGTTTACTGATTTGTATATAATCTACATTCTTAACATTTTCCTGGAATGCTGTTAGTTTGGGTTAGTAGGACTTACTGTACTCTCAGCGTTGAAAGATGAATAGGCCTATCAACTGAACAGCATAATAAATTTGTTAGGCTGCACATGTCGTGCTCCACGTCTCTGTCATTCTTCATTGTGTATAATGTAGCCTAATGCAATATGGCAGCTGTTAGCAGAAAAATGGTGCAGGAGCCATAAAAAAGTGATTTATGTCTTATTGCCAAAGCAGCTAATATTAAGAAGCTGGTGTTTGGGAGGGCAGCAAACAAGTGAAATGTGAAACACAGCATATATATATTCATGAAACATAGGAAGCTGTGAAATGTTAGACTGACAGTGAAATTCTCCCTGGGTATCTACTGTAAGGTCAGATTAATAAAGGGGGTAATTGGTGGTGATGGTTGTGGATGTTCAGAGTTGCCCACATGTCACAGCTGCTTATGCTGGAGTATCAGAAGTATGTTAAATGCATCTCCTGCCATGAACCCAAAGATCCTTACTACCAAATGACATAAGAAAGGCTAATTTAAGGAGGCAGCTGACAGAAAGAAAAACATATCAAGCAGGAAAGTTGTTCTTAGCAGCCATAATGTAGAGAGGAAACAGTGGGATGGGAGAAATAACGTGGGCCTCATTCCTCTGCTGCATTTTTCTGCTGGTGTAAATTCACCAGTTTAAGGCTACAGTCATAGATTAGGGATGTCTCCCTGGATGCTGAAACTGCATCAGAGAAAATTCTGTCTTTGGCTTAAGCACATCTAATGTGACTAAACATGACCGTGTAAAATCTTGTCAGTTTTGCCACTGAACGACGTAACAGATTAATCTAAGACACTGTGAATTGTAACTATCACACCAGATTACTCCTTGGTTTCTGTTCAACATACACTGTGTGTTTCTACACTAAAAACACACATATGTCTATGTACGTATATACTTGTGCTGCTGCTAAGTGTGACGCTTTTGGTTTAGTGGGTGGCGCTCTTCCTTCTCAGTCAGTACTAAACTAGTTTCTCCTCCCATGGTGCTTAATGAATAGTGGAATATGGTCAGATCAGGGAGGTTAATAGCCCTACTTTTGTGAAAAGTGCCATGGAATCTTTCTTAGCAAGCAGTGAGAACCTCACATTAAATACCCTCTGAAAGAGAGCCTGTGACTTGCTCAGAGTTACAGACTGGGGTGTTGCTGTAATGCAGAAATAGGGGAAACCATGCTACATATTTAAGTGACTGAGTCATCCTGCCCCACAGACATTTACCAGATGCGGTGAAACTTTGCTTGTGTGGAGTTACAAAATAATAATCAAAGGCAGTATGGCTGGAAAATACTGGAGCGTCTCTTTGGCATTTTTTAAAAAATAAACATGAAAGAAGCTTTCACCTGATTGTGTACAGTCATGTTGTAAATAGTTTGGGTGGAGATCTCTCAGACCCTTTGCTGTCATATTCTGGGCTCAGTAAGTACTGAATAAGTTGAAGCAAGTGAGACCTGTGGCAAAATGGCCACATTTTGAGTTGTTGTTAGAGGCCTTGTCTTGGAGAAAATTCAAGTCCTTTTAGGAAAGGGCTATGAAATTCCTAGTTCCTATGCTTTAGATGTCCTAAAATACTTTCTAGCCACTGGTTAACCAGGATAAAGATTATTCTAACAGAATATTTCATGTTTTGAAGTTTTGATCATATCCATGGCAAAATGAAACAGCTAGGAGGGCTCCCCCTTTGCAACTCAGTGTGGCTAGACACTTCACACTGGCAGCTATGTGGGCTCCCTGGACAGCCACTGAAATTTAGCCATCAAAGTTTGTGTGGCTCCAGGACTAGGTACTGGTTTTGCAAATGCCATCAGTGCCTTGATATTGCGCTATAGAGGCTTATGTAACCACAGAGCATTTCTGTACCTAACTCCACAGAGACCTAGTAGGTCACTGCTACCACACTGAACTTTCCAATCGTGATTCAAATCACATCGAGGTCCTCAAGTAACTATTCTCCAAGGGCATCAATCTTCTTGTCCTCTAGCATACTTTCCTGAGGGTTCAACTGCATATGTGGCTTCCCTCCCCTTCCCAGACTTTCTGTCCAGTGCCGAGGAAACCCTCCTGCATGTTCAGAAAGGCCCCCTCTCTGTTAGCCCATTGGTGTTGACTTCTGCCTCCACAAGCCACTTGGGGATCAAAATACCAATGGTCGATCCATGCTATCATCTTTTTTTTTTTCAGCACTGATTTATGCCAGAGGGAAGGAGCATGCCCTGCATTGCCATCACGAGAATTGACTGGCTTGTTGCAGCAACATGCCAAGGAACTCATGCTGCCTCTGCACCCATGACAGGCTTTGTCTTTGCCCTGAGCACCATGTGTAGGGAACCTATAGCTGCTAAACATAGCAAAATGGCTTAGGAACGATCCTGTCCCATTGAAGCAAGGTGACAGAGAAACGTGTAGCTAGCTCAAAAGGAATTCTTGGGAAAAAGATTTGACAAGGGCAGCAGGACTCATCCCACTGTCTCTGGGATTGAGATACCTCATAATTGTCTCTTCACCATAACTGTTTTCATAACCTACATTATTAAATTCTACTGTGTAATTACGGTACCATACTATTAAACATAAATTTTTTCACCAGTTTCTCTGCAATCTCTCTATTAAAGGATGTGAAATAATATCTTTACATTTCTGGTTTTAAAAAATCATAAATCCCTATGTTAAACAACACTGAAATAATATCTTTATATTTATTATAAATGTTGTTAAGTCCTTATCCCTTGAAAACTGTGATTGTTTCAGAAGTCCAAATCAGATGTTCAGACTTATTCCAAGCACACAGCAGTCTGTCAGATAATAACACCCCTGCATTGGTATGGCCTGTTACCTGAATAGATTCCAAAAACTAACCATGTTAGAAATTACTTCAGCTGTCATTACTTAGTGGTACTCAAGGTGAAATGAGGTAATTTTTAAATAGAGTGAAGTAATATTGCATAATAATTTAGGTCAAAAAGTGAGTAACAAGTCACATAGTTGAGATGAGCAGAATATAGTGAGTATAGAACTGCAAATACCAGGTATCCCTGTCATAATTCTAGATCCTATTAGACTAGCCATTTCTTGAAGTCCGAGTAAGGAAAAATGTTAACATTGCTGCCAGGAACAGTTCTTACGAAATTTGATGACAAAGTATGATTTGTATTTTTATGGGGACTGATTAAAACATATTTAGAGATACAAGGTACAAGCAGTAAACAATTATTGGAAAGCTAAAGAACTTACCCTCTTGTGAAGTGTAGCAGTTATTAAAACTGCAATAGAAAGAAGTAATTCCTGCTCACTACAGAAAAATCTTTTTACCCAGCTATAAAAGGGTGTGTGATACTGGAAGCTAAAGCAATGCAGGCAAATTAAAGTAAGCTCTACTTCTTTGCCTTTCATTTTTGGAATGGATGTGCAACACCCATGAATCAAAGCAAAGGGCTTTGTTTGTGGCTGCAGTCTCTACCATTTCTCCTTTTTATGCCAAATGACACAAAAGCATTCCAAAACAAATTTTGCCAAATACTCCTAATCTTAAAGGATTACGATTAGGTGAACTTGTTATTCTATATAACTATTTTACTGACTCATCACTTTTATTATTTTTATGTTATATTTCAGCTTGGTCAACCGTGCTGTTGAAAAGAGTATGTTTGTACCTAAGAGTGTGTTTTCTATCTTTCAGTGGCAACCTATGCATTGGTTTTGTGTCCTTCCCCCTTCACATGAGTCACTAAAGCAAGAAATCCTTTACTTTTCAACAACTACCTTTGCAGATTAAAGACTTCCTTGGATGGAAGCACCATAGCCACCTTGTTTACAAGCAAGGAATAGGGTCACATGTAGTTTTCCAAATAAGTTTATATGCAGCTTTACTTCCAGACCAGAACTTCAAAAATCTGTCTTGTTCTGCTTGATATATCTTAAAAGTCTCCTCTGACTTCCTGCCTATTCACTCTCCTGCCTGATAACATACATGCAAGCATTGCCAGGACAAGCATTATAAGTAGCTTTATATGCTCCTTCCACCCCAGAGTTTTCTTCAAGAACACACTGAACATGCTTGCAGTAATTCAAAATTAGGGAATTTATTCAACAGACAACTGAGTTGCTGTGCCTCTCTTCACATCAGCTGAAAGTACCTGAGCCTTGGGTCAGACACCAGCTTTTCAAGGAGCTCTGTGCTGTGCTTATGTACTTTTTTGCTTTATGTAACTTTGTACGTTATGTACCTTTTATATATCTTTTTTTTTTTTTTGACTGTGTTCAAGTGTTTCATAATGAAGGATATTTCTGCACTTGTTTATTCCAGAGTTTGTTGGATCCTGATTTCAGTCACACTGGACTACATCTGAAGTAATTGGAATGCAGTAACTCCAAATCTCTTCTGGTATCACTAAGATCAGGTCTGACTCACTTTTCCTATACCTAGTCTTTAAAATCAAATCCGTTCTTTTTCTCTTTAAAACTGTCATTTTGTTCTGCTGTACTTTAAATTGTAGTATTACTTTGAAAAAAAAGATCATAAAAATGACATTTCAGGGTTCTATATTTGTCTGACAGTTGTTTCTGTTGCAGAAGTGTTCATTTTGTAAGTTAAAAAGCTACCTTTCCTAATACTTTCCTAATACTTACCCCAGAATGCACAGGGTGTTATGATTCGAGTTATTGACAAATCATCATCATATTCTGCAACCAGTGAAGGCCGTTTTACATTTTAAAGCCTCTGTTTGCTTGCACCACCCTGTCTTCTTGAAATCATGCCCGTGGTAACATTGCCAGACCTTTTGCATTGCATAAGCATGTTACAGGTCTAAAGGATCACATTATGCAAGGCAAACATACACCTCAGAAAGAAAAGCAGCTCAGACTTCATGTTTGAATGGCAGAAATCACACTTATTAATAACAGTAAAACTTCCTTTTTCTATCAGAAACAAATAAAGATCTATTCAAGGTTGTTCTTTGGGTGCCAGGTTTGAGGTATAGAACTTTTAGCACAGAGATCTGGTCACCATTCTGCTAAATGTACCAGGAAAGCCTTAATTTGATCTCAGAGGAGAGTCGAAGAAAATGAAAAGAGTACCTTTCAGTTTTGCAGAAGTGGTGGTGTGTTCAGCTGCTTTGGCAGGGAATGTGCTGCTAAGGGTGTACAGACAGGAGTTGACAGACAAAAGGGTCACCTGAAAATTATGGATGTAACACATTATGGCACCACGCAAACATCCACATCTCCATGCAGTCAAAGGTCTGTCTTTCATTTTCTTTTATGAAATATATCAAGCAATTTGGCATTAAAAGTACAACTTTTGTCATATTGAGAATAACAGCGTGTTATAACACAAAGGAACAAAGGCTGGAAGTTGAGGCAAATTTAAAAAAATGGAAGAAACAAAGAAAAAATGAAGACATGAAACAGTTGTGTTTAGTTTGGGAAAAAAAACCAAAACAAAACCAAACCACCATCTTCCCCTCCCTCCTTGCCTTTTTAAATAAAAATATACTTGAAAATACAACATTTGGAAAAATCTACATGTGTCTAAATTTAGGGTCTGTGTTACTTTACTCTGCTTTTCTTTATCACACTTCAGTCATCTATATATCATTTTGTAGAAAGCATATGTGGCAGGCTGATGCATGTCTTATTTTATAAATATTTATTACCCACTGGTGTGTTCCTATCTTTGAAGTTACAACCACTTCTCCTTTTCAGTCCATGTTCCCTCCTTTTTCTTATTAAAAAAAAAATCATGTCAAACAATTTTGTTTATGTGGAAATGCTGTGAAGACTAGTTTAGTTTTGGTTTTAGCCTCATCTTTATTTTAATTTGTCTTGCTTCCCCCCTCACTTTTCTTTTTAGAAAGTGTAGGCCTAGAATAATAATGTAAACAGCGTGATCTCTGTTGCTGTTGCAGGAATGCAGCAAGGCAAACCTGGCCATTCATAGGCTCATATGCCCATGGGTCTGTCTCCACAGAGATTCTTTGGAACACCTAGGAGGACTTGAGCTTGAAGGAAATATGACTGGGCTTTGAAGAAAGCTCAGAGACAATCAACACAGGCTGTAGCTGCTCAAAAATGAGGATAATACAGTTTTGTGGTTTAACAGGAAGGGATCGTAAAAACATGTTTAAAAACAAAAACAAAACCCAACCAACCAACCAACCAAAAACAGCAACAACAAAAAACCCCCAAACCACCAAGCAGTTGGCTGCCTTAGAAGGATAATCAAACTGTCTGGTTTGCTGTAGCATAAATGTATTCTTGCCTTGTGATGTAGAGTGAATTCTCTCTGCCCACACAGGATCAATGTTTTCTCATAACCTGATCCACCATGTTATTCTACCAGAGAAAGTGTGGTATTTTACTGAGGTAAAAGTGACATAACTAACTGAGAATCAGCAATTAGCTTTTCCAATCAGAAACACGATGACCTAAAAATTATGTCTTATTTTTCTTCCCTCTCTCTGTCCCTCTAAAAAAATTGCATGTGAAGAGTTTGAGTAAGCTGGACTCAGAGAGAGCAAAAGAGAGGCCTAATTGCTGTCTTGACCTACTGTTACACTCCAGTCACTTAAATCCAGGTGTTAAACCTAGGTTCTTTTGCCCTGGGTAAACGCAAAGGAGAAATACTGACCAGATATTCCCAAGAGGTAAAAATCACACAAATGTTTACTGGCAAACTATGGAAAATCTAGGAACTTTGGCAAATGATTTAGGACAACGTAAAACACTTATCACAGCATACTCTTAGCCCATTCAACATAAAAACCTTTAAACCAATTCAATGTTACATTCTGTGAAAAGGGAGTTAAAGAAGAAGAAAGGGAGGGAAAAAGGAAGACAGGAAACATACAGAAAGACAGACATAGCTACCAACTCCTGGGTTCCAGCAATGCAATGGATAGAAAACTCCAAGATGAAGGTAGGGTTAAGGAACAACATGCTTGCCTCATGGTCAGGCTTCTTACAGCCTTGGCCCCTCCTGGGCCTTCTTAGCAGGTGGCACTTATGGTCTCTTGGCCACTCAGGGACTGGGTTAGGCAAAACTGGGACTGCCTCCAGTGTGCGTGACTGACAGACACTGCAGGGCCAGGGGCTGTGGGGGGCAGGCACTACCTCACCAGGGCAAGGTCTGAGCCACCCCCTACCATACATTCCAAGCTCCCAAGGTGTCTTGAGAGAAACCATTCTGTTCAGTCTCTGACACTTACCAAATGAGAGTTTCTGTTTTACCCTGAAGTCTGCCATTCTCTTTCCATACCCAAAACCATGTCTGCATTTTCCAGCTATACCAACCAGTCTAATAAATGTTCAGCTTGCTTTTCTTACTGATGATATGCATTTAGCTCACACTGGTCATTATAATGCTCAACTCCCTTTCCTAAGGGACAGTTCATTTCTATGCATGCAGCTCATTTCTATGCAAGTGTTCAAGGCCAAGTTGGATGGGCTTTGAATAACCTGGTCTAGTGAATGGCATTCCTGCCTATGGAAGGGGGATAGGAACTACATGGTTTTTAAGGTCCTTTCCAACATGAACCATTCCATGATTCTATGATTACTGATATTCAGCTGCTCTTTCATTATTTTGTGAAGGTCTTCAACAACTCCATGCCACCAGCCTTTTTTTCATTCCCTTTTTCAGATTTTCATGCTCGCAGCACAGTCCCTAATGCAGAGCCAGACACTAATGACATCTCTCCTTTTCTTTCATCTGTTTTAATTAAAACTAATAATTGTGTGTGTGCTGTCTTCTTTATTCCATGATGGGTTGATTTCTTTAGGAAGAGTGGAGTATCTTTGTAAACTCCTCCTGGAAAATCCAAACTGACTATATTGGGGGTGGGGGGAGAGGGTGGTTTCCATGAACTTGTTGAATCCTTCATAGAAATTAAACAGGTTTTCCACATAGCAAACACACATTGACCCTTATTGTCACTTACCTTATTTGATCTTTTAGCTCATTCTTAGATATTAGGGATTTTGCAGGCTGCTCTCATTCTTTTCCAATTTTATCTAACATGTTTTTAGAATTATTTACTGACATTTTTGTTCTTTTCAATTTTTCCTCAAATATTACTTTTTTATACTGCCCCATCATGCTGACTTTTGGGCTCTTTTTCAGGATTGTGACTCTACTGCAGTATCCCTAAATAGTCTGCAAGCTGCTTTGAAATATTCAGCCATTCTTTTTAGCTTCTTGAAGTCTTCGTAAGATTTTGCGGTTTATTTTTCTGCTGTAGCAGAGGTAGGTAGAAAGATGGACAAGTACAGCTTATCTTCTTCCTATTTCAGAACAATATTATGATAACAGATTATTGAGTTGGGTTATGCATAGAAGTTTCTTCTTTTCTTCTTGTCTAGATGCTCCCTGAAGACGCCATTTGTGGCAGCAAAAAAGTTCATCTCTGCATCACGACTTGCTGTGATTTTTACTGCATGGGAGTAATTGAAAACACTCCCCTGTTGCTGCATTTTTGCTCTCTGCAGTCCTGCTACTTTTCCTTGGATGCTACAGACCCCCTCAGTACCTGGGTGGGTCACTGGCAGGGCAGGTCTAGTACTGGGCTGCTCCTGTTTGGACTTGGAGTTTCTATTTGTAGAGAATGTCTCTTATTTGTTGGCATAATTAATTTATTTATCTGATCTCTCTTCTTCCTGTCCAGACATGTGGGGGTGGCTTAAAGCTCCTATGCCTGAGGGTGCTTTCTTAGGCTATAGAAATAGCATGGAGGAGCAAAGCCTGAAGCCTAAACCTAGAGACAATTTCGCCACAACGGCTGTGTACAAATGACCAGGCTGCCCACTGAAGGCATGAGAAAGGAGTAGGATTTGCATGAAAAGGTATGCATCTGAAAGCATGCCAGATTTGAACCTGATTTATACTAAAGTAGTTTGCCATTGTTGAGAAGGGCCTGAATCGCTTCTGAGGGTTGTGTCATCTGCTAGGAAAAAAAAAAAAAAAATTAAAAATAAAATAAAATAAATTAAAATAATTTTAAAAAGTATGATATGTCACTTGTTAACCAGTCTGTCTGCCCAGACTCAGATAGATTTGTGGCCTCTGTATACTCTCCTGGTGGCAAAAGTAATGAGTGTCTGATGTCTGAAAGTGGTGCTTTGTCTTCTTCCTGAATTGTGCCATTTCTGAGGCTGGCATGACCCTGTGTTAGTGAAGAAGACACACAGCTCAGCTGAGAACTAAGATTTAGACTTTTGAATGGGCTCTTTCGGTAGAAAGACCCTGTGAAATTGTATTCTGTAACTGGAATTTTTTTACCTCTACCCTGATTTCAGTTATCTTCACATTTTTCAAAGGTATTCAACTCCGATCACTCTCATATGTAGGTCAGTAAAGTGCACATGTTTTCTACTACCTTACTATCTGCTCTTTTATACTCAGTGATCTTTCTTGGAAAATAGGAAAATAGGAAAATTTTGCTTTCAGTTAAGCCACCCAGGTCTGTAACACCCATCTGCCTTCATTAAGATCAAACCAACAGCATCCTAACTCAGCCATAAGAGGCATTTTTCTGTGTGTCTTAAGTTGTGGAGGAGCAGTCTGTTCAAGAGCCCCTCTAGAAATCTCTACTAGTATCTCTTGCCAACTTTCCTCTGAATGTTTTTCTTGTTTGAATAAAGCTGCTATGTTGGTTTTGTCTGCTGTTATATGACATTCTGGAAGTCATAACTCTGTTGATATACATTTTTATCTTCTCAGAAACAATAATTTTCTCATGTAATAGGAACTGTATGAGTCAGATATAATAAATAATTCATAGAATTGTATAATGGCCTGGGTTTGAAGGGACCCTAAAGATCATCTAGTTCCCTGTCATGGGCAGGGACACCTTTCAGTAGACCAGGTTGCTCAGAGCCCCATCTGACCTGGCCTTGAACACTTCCAGGGATAGGGCATCCACAACTTTTCTGGGCGTCCTGTGCCAGTGTCTCACCACCCTCAAAATAAAGGATTTATTTCTGTCATTTGATCTAAACCTACCCTGTTTAGTTTGAAGCCATTCCCCCTTGTCTTATCACTACAGGCTCTTGTAAAAAGTCCTCTCCAGATTTCTTGTAGCCCCTTTTATGTACTGGAAGGCTGCTCTAAGGTCTCCCAGGAGCTTTCTTTTCTCCAGGTTGAAAAAATCCAGCTCTCTCAGCTTGTCTTTGTAGGAGAGGTGCTCCATCTCTCTGATCACCTTCGTGACCCTCCACTGGACTTACTCCAGCAGGTAAATGTCTTTCTTATGCTGAAGCCCACAGAGTTGAACACAGTTCTCTAGGTAGGGCCTCACAAGAATGGATTGAATTAGCCCCTGTGTCCACTGTTCAAAGACAAAATAAACCCATTCCCTCCCCCAGTCCTCATGAGACAAAGGTACATAGATACTGTTTAGTCATGTGGACCATTCTCCCAACCCTTTCACTTTGGGTGCTCAGAGTAGCTGGCTGTTGGAGGGGAAAGGGAAACCTCATTGTTCACTTAACTCTTGTCCTGCAGAGAGTATTTGGGATTCTCTAGCAGACAATGAGTTTCTGCACTATTTTCCCAGTCAATGCAATTCTAGCAAAGCTGATGAGAAACAATGCTAGACAGGAGAGATGACATCATACGGTGACATTGTGTGATACAGCTCTTTTGAAACCATGAACCACCCAGAGGTCGTAGAAGTTGGGCAGCAGGTATTTGCAAGCCATGGATTTGATCACTGTGCTATATTTCTATCAGCAGCCTAAGGGAGGACAGTCACTCTGACCCCTACACAGTACTTAAAATCAGTCTGTGTTTGTATTTCCAGGAGACAGACAAACTTAAGTAAGAAATTAATCCCTGAGGGCAGCCATAGAACTACCAACACTTTGACTCTGTTAGCCTGGTGACAAGCATGGAAAGAATCGTGATGTGCACTGAAACTAACCCAATGACTCAATAGCCCAAGCAGCAGTGTGAAGATGCTCCTCTAAGGTAAGAAATCCACACTGAGTACAAACTATCCATGTATCTGTTTACCAAAATAATTTGGTGTTATCTGCCTTTGTATATTATTAACTTGGTCTAATTTGTTTAGGATAGGTTTTTTCACTATTAGCAGATTGTTCCACCTCTGCAAAAGGCAGCTCTTAGTTCTCCACTGTTCTTTTCAGATGGAGCATTTCAACAAGCTTGTACAATAGCAACAGTTCTCAACAGCATTCTTAAAAGTAAAAAGGAAATGGCTGGAGAAAATAGAAAACATCTGGATTGCACTATCTAGTACTGCACTCTGTGTTATGACAGAGAAAGGATAGCTCCCTATTTTACACCTGAAGTGTAAGCTTCAGTTGTACCAGGTTAATACACTAATGGAATCAAGTAACCCTTATGGTTTTATTCTCTTAGAGCAACTTCTTAAGTCCAGTTGGATTTGTCTTTGCTGGCAATAATAATCATGGAATCATCTAGGTTGGAAAGACCTTTAAGATCACTGAGTCCAGCTGTATGAGTAGTGATCATAATGAAGGGAAGAAAGCAAATATTCAAACATGTCTTAGTTCTATCTAAAACAAAAGCTTCCTCTAGCAGATTGAATTGATTTTTTTTTTAAATATATTTTTAAATATATATATTTTTAAATATATTTTCAGTAAGAGGAAACCAATTGAGTTCTCCAGCCCTTGTAGAAAGGTTTTCAGTGCCTAATTATTTAAAGGCCTCCTGATAGCTGTGGTGGCCTATGCTTGAGCACCATGCAAATAATCTGTTTAAAGATCAACTTTAGAATGCATGTTTCCCAATTCTCACCCCACTGGAATGTAGCAGAAGTCCATTTATCACCATAGGAATACAATGACTGGTGAAAACCCTTCATAAATTCATTCTACTTTTAAATATGAGGGTATTCAGATAATTTCTCACTCAGAGCAGGAATCAGATGCTTGTAATCAGGCCTCTGATCATTTCCTCTGACTGCCAATCAATTTATAAACTAACCCATGTGAACTGACAGACTTCCTTTTTTTTTTTTTTTTCCCTCAGTAATGAAAATTCTCCTTTTATCTGTGTAAGCATCTAGTTCTGGATAATTTCAAGGGAATTGTGGTGATTGTAGCTGAAGACCTAAGAGTCTGCAGGCAAAGGGAAGTTGCAGTTGGTTTAGCTTTTGTACTCTATGTGTTTCACAAGGAGAAGTAAACAACCTAAAATTCCACTACTTGTTGGGCCGTGAATTCACATGTCCATTTAACATATTCACGCTGAAGAGAAAGATATAACACTGTTCAGTCCAAAGAGGCATTATTTCCCAAGTTCCCGTGAATTTTCCAACAAGGAATGCATATTAAGGAACGATTACACAAGGCTTGGTGAAACTCCCTTTATTTATTTCACTTGTGTTGTTGCTGCTGTTGTATAAGAAAGAGCAAAATAACAAAAAGAACAAAGTAAAATAAAGTAAAATAGCTAATCCAAACATTTTTAACATGTTGAAATCCCGTTCCAAATGCAAAGACTCTTTCTTTCTGCCTTTTCTTTGCATTGATTTGCACAAGCATTTTCTCTGTGAGCCAAATACATCTCTGGTGTAACTTCACTGAAGTCACTGGACTTACACCGGAGGTGGTTTTGGTCCTCTGTCCTGGGTAAATACAGTAGGAATAAATTGGTCACGCAGGCAGAGTGTCTGGCAATAAGTGCACTGAATGGTCCTGGCAAACCAATAGGAAAGATCTAAAATAAAAAGCCCAAATAGGTCTTTTACTTAATATAGGGCCTAAAAATCTACTGGGAGCTGCTGAATACTGCCCACTAACTGTACAAAGTATAGGTAGCATGCCTTCCAAATATCAAAATACCAGACGGAATGCCGTGAAAATAAATAACTTCTAATATAAACAAACGAGAACATATCAAACTGTTACCTCTTTAAACATAATGTAAATAAAAAAAATACCAGTCCTTCTACACAATAAATATTAAGAAACCATTGACATAGTTGAAATGTACTCATATAAATTAACAACTTTAATTACATTAGCCAAACAGACATTGGTTAAAGCACTGCATGTAGTATGCAAAATAATAATAATAACAATAATAATAATAAACAAAATAGGCTTCATAATATCTTGGCTTTCATAATTTATATATATGTATATACATATATATATAGTTGTGTGTGTATATATATACTGTAGACATATATATAATATGTATATCTATAACCTAACATATTAGATTAGATTATATATATACATATTATTATGAAGATATATATATACATTATATGTAAAATACATATATAATGTATATATATATTCAACCCATTGTCCATGTATTGTTTTTGAAAGTATTTAAATACAAAGACACCCATTGAGAATTAACACAGATTCATTATATCTCAAAAAATAAATAGCTAAAAAACCCAGAAGTGCTGCTTGTTTCTGCCCATGAAAACCTTGCTTTGAGTTGTTCAAAAAAGATCAAATTATGATTTTATTTACTCATGCTGAAAATGTTTTACTCCACATGTAATGCAGTGAGAGCATATGGGGGAGTAAAACTTTTTTCAGTGTAAGGAAGGGGATTAGCATCTCGTTCTTATACTGATGCACACTACTGACATGAAGTTTAACTTAAAGAATTTAATAATTTCCATCATATCTACCTACACTTCAGAAATAGATTTTGCTCAGTTTATTGATGCTGACTGGTAACTTTCTAGGAAAGGAGACCCTCCGAAAATCAATGGCATTGCTTACAGAGTAAGGCACAATTCCACATGAGTAACTATAGTCCATAAATTTTTAGTTTTGCACATAGACTTTGCAGATGCCTGAACTTCTCTACCTAAGAGATATTGCTGCTAGCCTCTACATGGTCTTGTGGTGTCACTGTTAAATGAACTTGATGACTTAATTCTCAACTAAATACAAAAAAAAGGAGGTATATATAATGGAGCCCTAGTTTGCCGTGATTTGGTCAGAGACTGCTTCTATTGAAGTCAATGGCAAAACTCCCNAATTATGAAAGCCAAGATATTATGAAGCCTATTTTGTTTTTATCATTTTGTGTTTTGTTGTTGATATTATTATTATTGTTATTATTATTATTTTGCATACTACATGCAGTGCTTTAACCAATGTCTGTTTGGCTAATGTAATTAAAGTTGTTAATTTATATGAGTACATTTCAACTATGTCAATGGTTTCTTAATATTTATTGTGTAGAAGGACTNGTTTAACTTAAAGAATTTAATAATTTCCATCATATCTACCTACACTTCAGAAATAGATTTTGCTCAGTTTATTGATGCTGACTGGTAACTTTCTAGGAAAGGAGACCCTCCGAAAATCAATGGCATTGCTTACAGAGTAAGGCACAATTCCACATGAGTAACTATAGTCCATAAATTTTTAGTTTTGCACATAGACTTTGCAGATGCCTGAACTTCTCTACCTAAGAGATATTGCTGCTAGCCTCTACATGGTCTTGTGGTGTCACTGTTAAATGAACTTGATGACTTAATTCTCAACTAAATACAAAAAAAAGGAGGTATATATAATGGAGCCCTAGTTTGCCGTGATTTGGTCAGAGACTGCTTCTATTGAAGTCAATGGCAAAACTCCCATTTCATTCAGTTCTACAGTTTTGGGCACTAGACCATACGAGTGCACAATAATTACAAGCATCTGTAAGCACTTCCTTTTGCTAAATCTGAAGAATAAAAATACATTCAGCCCTCCCAAAGAAACATCTTAGCATGCACTTAGGCCAGTTTCTTAGGCTTTGTATCCAGTGAGCATCTGACATGGAGATGGGGAAAGACAACCAAATGTGGTCAACTTTCTCAAGCAAGAAGATTGTGGAGGCACTAAACAAATACATTTCTGTGATTAAGTATATACTGAAAATGTATTTTCAGTATAAACAGCAAGTAGGTTATATGGAAAGGAATGTGTTAGTGGTTAAGAGCCTTTCTTTTTTTTTTGTACAGTCATACCTGAAAGGAGAAGTAATTTTTGAGGCTGCATGCCCTAGAACAACTGCTTAAATATGGTAACAATTTCTAATGCTATTTTAAGTACATGCAGATTTAATTAAATAAAATTATCGGGGATGGGTTGTTTTGCTGGAATCAGTCAGTCTTGATTAACATCCCAATTTCTTATTTTACTTTATCATACAGTTTTTCATTTCCCCCTACTTTAAATAGCTCTGACCACAAATCAAAACCCCATGACTGATTGTAGAGATTGGAGGGAGAAATCTTTAAAATTTGTGACCAGTATACACGCACAAGTGAAAGCTAAAAAGCAGGGCTTGGGAACAGTTACTTCTTGATTTGAAAACTTTCTTCTGTTTTTGGTGTAGCTATCATGAAACATGCTCACAATATCTAAAATCCAATTTTCTTTCCCTACTTGGAAGTTGTCTCAGGCTATTTTAATGTTTTTCAGGCCAGTCCCTATTCACCACATTAAATCTGCTCTCAAACTCAGGATCAGAATTATTTTTTAAAGGCTCTTTCTCCTTTAGCCAGAAAAACCATGAGCCTAACCTACTTTGCTAGCAGCCAATGGGAGTTTTGCCATTGTCATCTAGGGGAAGGTTCTGGGATTTCAGGTCTCTGATACTAATTAATCACTGTTGAGAATAATTTTTATCTATGTGAGCCATCTCACCAGTTTCCCTTACCACTGTGTGTAGAGATCCACCATGATGAAAACAACCTCATTTAAATGATTGGATTAAACAGTGTTGGCTGTGGTGCCACTCATTCTGAATCCTTTCTCTCCTTTGACAATGCCCATGGCAGAAACAACCTGTGATTTGCCCTGGCACACCTCTACTCATATAAGTACCGATACTGTAAGGAGATCTGTAGACATCAAAGGGCCTGTTGACATGAGTAACCATTCTGGGACATCTGATGATATGAATAAGGGTTCTGGGGCATCCAATTTTAAGGCCAAGTACAAAGATCAGTGAACTAAACGGTACTGTCCTCAACAATTCTCACAGACTGTGTCCCTGCTCCTGCTGTTCCAAAGGCTGGCTCTGCTTCTAGAAAAATCAACAGAAGTTCTGCCACGTGCTTCGAATAAGCAGGGCCAGGAACTTCGTTTAAGTTATAAAGATAAATTAGTTTTGCATCTCTTTTTTTTTTGATAATTTTCCTACTAACATTTGGTATCCCTCCCTTTCCCCAGGAAGAAAACATAAAAAACCCAACAAACTTCTGCAAATAATTTAAATCAGAAAGCCTTGATATTTTATAGAACACTTTAGTGACAAATTTAGTGTTTAACCAATTACATTTTTTTAACTTTTTTTTTTTTTGCAAATTGCAAACAAGTCTGTAAAAAATGCGTTGTATAAAAAGTACATAAATGTATAACCCATTAGCTGTACTATGCAATCTAAATATTGTGGAATAAATTAGATAGAAAACTTAGCTATAAGCATGTATGTTGATATCTATTCAACAGAGGAAAGGGCTTTTTTTTTCCTTTCTTTTTTTTTTTCCTTTTTTTTCTTTTCTTTTTCATCTCTATAGATACATACAAATACGGACATGCGCCCATGCGCACATACATATGCACACGCAGAGAACACACACGCACACATGCACACACAAACAGTTTTGGCTGACAAAAAATGAAGGCCCTGATTACACTGTTTAAACATGGTTCTTGCCATGAAGGTGCTAACACACTATCCCTAGCCAGTGTGACTGGGTTATATTGTGCTATCTTTTTTCTTTTTTTTTTTAATTTTTCTTTTTTTTTTTCTTTTTGTAACAGACTGTGCTCTCAACAAGATGGGGAGCCATGTTAGTGCTTCTTTCCAGGAGAGGCATTTAGAAGCCTGTCCCATCAGAAGACAGCTAACTGGGGCTTGGTTTGGCAAACCTATGAGAATCTGAAGCTTCAGGCTCAGGGTTATCAAACTCAGTGTAAACAGGGCCTAAAAGTTTCTCCCATTCCCTCTTATCATCTCCCCCTACCCAAAGACAAATGTTGTAAATTTAACATTCTTTTAAATATGACAGCGAAAAATTTAAAAAAAACAACATCTACCTATGCCCTACTGGTTGGACCCTTCAGGTTAAGTGTTGACACTGAAAATTAGGTCTTACAGGTAATGCACAAACCCATTAAGAGTTGTCATGCTAGAGGGTGCTGGTTGAGAAAGCCAGTATCTCAGCAAAGACTGTATTCCAAACAGAAATCCAGCTGTAAGTGCCATTTTCTGTATATTTGCAGGAGCAATGGTGGACAGGGCCCAAGGCTGCTTTCAATTTTACGTCAACACTTTTTAAGTGTATACCAGCACTTTAGGTTTCTCTTGCACAAATACCATTTTGAACATGGAGCCTCCCACTTGGCAGTAAGAAACAAACAATCTTTTAACATACTGTGCTTTGCACACAAACATTCATTGTTTTAAGAACAGTAAAACGAAGCCAGAAGTGCTTATACCTTGTGTACATACATATATACATACAGAAATATATACATATATATGTATATCCCTTGGACAAAGTTGTTTCCCTACAATGCACATGTGCTGTGCATCAGGGCCAAGTTTAGTTTTGTACATACAAAACAGTACGATTATGCTCAGATGGACCTCAGATCCAAGCACCTTGGATCCAAATCCCAGGGATTTTCTGGGCTTACTTCAAATGGCATTTTTTTGTTGAGGGCACTATTTGAATTTAACTGGTTAACAGATATTCTAGCCTGAATGTAATCAACCCACTGACTCTTAATTCAAACCCTAACTCATTACAGGTGAATGGTACCAACCACAAACAGACTTTTTAGAGGCTTGCACAAATGTCTTTGGTGTATGTGTCTATTCATTTTAAGGTACAAAATAATAATAATTATTATAACAATAAAAATAGCTATTTTGTGTGCTGTAGCAGTTCTTGTATAGCTCACAATAAGTGCAGCTCTCAACCCCTCCCACACCCAACCACCCTCCCTTGCAAATATTTGTTAAATAAGGATTAGACAGGTCAGACACCATTGTAGTGCAAATAGTAAACGATTAAAAATTTTTTTTACAAAATATAGAAATGTTTGACTCCAGTAACTGGACAAACATGTTCCTTTCAAGTATCTCTCACTGAAGATTTTTTTTTTTAAAACAAGTTACTTCCATTTTAAAAAAAGTCTCTCTGTTTTTTTTTTTTTTCTTTCTCTCACAGGTAAACAGTTTCAAACCATCTAGGTTGCATAGTTCTAACAATGTAAGCACCTTTACAGAATGTAACTTTTGTTCTTTCATTCATGTTTTTGTTCTGTTTTTTTCTTCATTTTTCTTTTTTCCTTTTTTCTTTTTTTTTTTGTAAATGTAGTGCAGAAGACGAAGGTGTATACGCCTGCACACTATTGTCCCTTGATCAATGTTATGTATATGTATGTGTATCGTGTCTGTATGTATAGAGACATGTATATAAATACATAGCCATATATATACAAACACAAACACTACACACCTACTCAGTTGCTCTCTAAATGTGGGGGGAAGCGCCAGTGACTGTAGTGATCATAACATGGCTTTTCAATGACATTTTGGACTTCATCCGAATTTCTGTAGGTTAGATGAGCTGCTACCATTGCTTGACCTAAGGGGAGGAACAGAACTTCCTTTCCCTAGTAGTAACTAATGTTTAGTATACTATGTAACAGATAAGGAGCATACTGAAAGGAAGGGGAAATCCCCAACCCATACCACCATTCAGACCTATCTTATTCAAGCCCAGCTTCATAAAGTTTTCTTCCTTTTTTGTAGCTAAAGTATTTTCTGATCCTCCATAAGTCTTTTTTTTTTTTTTTCTTTTTCTCTCTCTCTTTTCTCTCTCTCTTCTGTTTTTGCTTATATTTCTGATGATTGTTTCACTCGAAAAAGGTTATACCATGTCTCGTCTTTCCTCTTCTTGGGCTTTTGATAAATTTTCTTCTCAAGAAGAAGGGTCTTGTGCACACCAGTGTCTACGAACAGCCACACTCCTCCACAATCATATTCTGTATGTCTTTCTTAATGATGTTCTGGCCATCATCGTAGTAGAGCATGGACATAGGCCGGAGCTTGGTGGGCACACAACATGATTTGAGGTTGGCAAAGGGGCTATGGCCCCGCATGCGGTAGTGGTTGATGACAGTGGAGTGGAACGATAACGATGAACCAGATGTGCCTGCTATATGGCTGGGACACTCTCCTTCGCAGTAGTTGGCATGATAACCTGTAGGAGCAATGATCCAGTCACTCCATCCTATGTCCTTGAAGCTGACAAAGAACTGCTTCTTGCAGCAGATATTGACTTTGCCATCACATTCCAGGCCTCGTCTCCGCCTCCTGTGCTGCCGGTCCTCTGAGTGCCGGGCAAGCATCATCAAGAAGGGCCGATGTGATTGCTCCTTCTCCTCTTCTCCTGTGAATTCTCCAGCTTCCTTTTCTTTCCCTTCCCCATCATCTTCCTTTTTCTTCTTTTTGCCCAGTAACACCAGGTTGGCTCCAGTCTCTTGACACAGGTCACAGGCAATCCGCACATCCAAAGAGCTCTTGCCTTGGTCCAGGAGTCTCTGGACACTGCTGGAGACAGGGAAGATGTGCCAAGTGCTCTTACGGGTGTCCACTGCCTTTTCTGAAATCAAAGTCTCACTCTTTTCACTTTTCAGCCCCCCATCCTCCATGTCTTCTGCTCCTTCAGAATTGCCTTTTGGCTGCCGCTGCTGCTGAAACAGGCGTATGGTGACTTTTGTCCTGCTCCGGTTGGCCTTGGAGACCTTCAGGAAGAGCCACACTTCAGCATGCTCCACCACCGATAATTCACTGCCTTCCTTGGAAATCTCAAAGTGCAACATTTTCTTGGCTGTGCCTGATTTGATAAATGGAAATAGACAGGAAGAACTTGTTAGTATGTCTGCTTGCATTCTGTTAAAGAGACTTCTGTTACTTTTTCCACAGGCATGAAGTGCCCTAGGTTTCCTATTTGGCTCTTTAAATTTTTATAGTTCTTCTGTTCTAACCTTCCTTCACCCCCTCCTTAGTTTGTATTTTGTGAACATTCTCTTTTTAGAAAAGTATGTATTTCCCTGTTTTCCAGCATAATATTTTAGCCGGAGCATTTTTCATAGTAACAGTACAGCCATTAATGTAAAGCATCTCATGGCAAATAAGCATCAGTGGCTGCTAAGAGTTCATTTGCTTAAGCTGTCTTTGTGATCACTGTTAGCTGAAAGGCAAAAGTACTTTATAATGGCAATCCATATGTACCCTATGCATAAAAATCGGCACCTAATAGCTCGTTAGGGAATGAAGTCCAGTCCTGCCAATTCTTTAGCAATACTTTGGAAATTATGTGGGAAAGAAGTTTACCCTTTCTCCCTCCATAAAAAGACATCCTTCATTTGCATCTTAAAATGTGTTGTAAATGTCAATTGTTTCAAAAACAAACACACGCTAAAATATGAACCTCAGCTTCAAGAAGTTTGCAGAGTTATATTGTAAAGAATTCAAGAATTGTAGCAGGCAGACTTTCCATCCTGTGAGATGTTAGCTGTAGATCCTGTTCCTAATTTAACACACTGTACTTGCTGTGATTATAGTAATGGTGAATACACTAAGAAATGAGCTAAAGAACTGTATAATTATGGGGATGGTTCTCTGGCATAATTGTATCAACTTGCTGAGATGTCATGATGATGATTGTGATGGTGAGGAGGTGTTTCTCGGATACAGAGCTCATATCCCTGGCAGAAGCTGGAATGAATAATGAGGGCTGTTTAATGATTTGATCACTAGAGCATGAAGAAGTTAAGAGAGAATGAATTAGCTGGGCGGTGGTGGTGATATTATTTTTTCAAGAGAGGTACTTTTCTATTTTCTTGACAAAGAAAAAAGCCCTGATGACATCTTTTGTTCCATCTCAGCATGGAGGCCAGGATGGACTGGGGTCACAGATTTGCAATGTACAGATATCTGGCCTTAGTGAGAAAGAAACAGTATTCATAATTATCAGTTTGTCATTAATATTATTCTTGAGCTCCCCATTGTTGTTCACCCAATTTTCTGTGCAGTAATTCTTCTTGTCAGTGAGCCAGAACTTTGCACCCTAAAAACAGCAAGTGGTGATCAAAGCAGAAGTAGTTGGACACCTACAGGAAAAATTGCCCTCATTGTAGCAAGGCTCTTCTCCTTGCTTCCCACTGCAACTGAATTCACAAGTGCAGGCTCCCTGACCATTTCCCTGCTCACCCATTCTCAGGTGAGACAGAAGTGGAGCAAAATCACAAGAGACATCTACCTTGTGTTCACTTGCAAATTCAAGAGTTGCTGATTTCTAAAGTTTGTAGACAGGCTGTGCTGCCCTTTGAGCTACCTGTTGCTTTTCTTCTCTGTGAAGTACTGGCACTGACACATTCAGCTTTCCCTCGTGGCATTCCCAGGTCAAAGAGAGAGACATTTCTGAATTACAGTGTCCAAAGGGCACAGTGTTTTGTTTTTGTTTTCCCTCCAAGTGAGAGTGTGAAATTGTAGACTGTAACTGTCACCGAGATATGGAAACACATGGTTTGTGCTAACTGCTTCTCACAGCTGATGCCAGTCTCCAGAGTGAGTTACATTAATTTTTCAGGGAGCTACATGAACCAGCGGGACTGTTCTTTAGAAAAGGAAGTAGCTTATAAAAAAGACACAGCAAGCTGACCAGTACCGTCAGGCATGATGGAGTTACTCTTTTTCTATTATTTTTTAATTGTTTCATTCAATAATGACTGAATGGCTAACGCTGATTTTTTTCCATTCTGGAAATCAAACTATGTCAAAACTGCCAGCTGTGTGTGAGCAGAGGTCAGGTTATAGACACTAATCTCACTCCTGACTCAGTTTCAGAGCATAAGGAGTTGTACAATGATGTTCCTCCAGTCCAAAGGAAGTCTGGTCCAAAAGGCTGGTTGCCTTGTATGCAGCGACGTTATAAAGTGTTCTCTATGAGAATGGATACGTCTTAGGCCTCTGAGGACCAGCCAGCCTGTGGCTTTGTTCACCCGACTCTGTCTTCTAAAGCAAGCTTCTAACTTGAGGTTATCCCTTTCCAGTCCTGATAAATCCTTTCTGAGGGGGACCTGGGCTTCAAGGGAACCTGAAGGCAGGTGGTGTGCCAAGGGTGGGTTGCTGCCAACCAAGACTCTCCATCCAACCCATTCTGCTTGCTGCCTCTACCCAAGCAAACCTTGGTGGAAAAAAGGTGGTTTAGATCAAGCTGCAGAAGGTGTTCTGGCACCAGCAGCCTCTTCCTATCTGCTCTCTTTCCCCAGAGCTCGCAGACTGGTGTGTGGAATAGGTATGGCTGGGAATTGCCATACATATTTTGTATTCTTGAGAAACCAAGCTGGGCATGGACAGCAGTTCTGGCACTATCAGGGGTCCTGTGCATGAGCAAATCAACTGTGCTGAGTGCATGAGCAGATAAACTGTGCTGGATATGGACAAAAAAACTGATCTGGTAACCTGCTCTGGAGAAAGCAGGCGGGGTGTGCAGAGGTGGCTCAATAGTGAAAGAAGCTGTATGACCCATCTAATCCGAAAAGCCAGGCAGCCCTAACAGAATAACCTAATGCTGTTAAGTGCTAGTGTATGCTATTTCACATTCTGCTATTTCCATGCTAGTGGGAGTTGAAAATAGTTACGAAGTGACGTATCTGCAACAGCAAATATTCGTATTACCTTATGCACTGGCCAGAAGCATAGTGATGCAAGCACTCTTTTTGACAAATATTACATGAAAGAAACAGGACCTCAAGAACCCTCTTAAATAGCTTTTCAAATGCTCCTCTATGTGTGAAAGTAGAATTCTTCCTCATTACTAAAAATATTTGAACAATATGGTAAAAGTACGTGAGTACTTGCTTTTTTTACTTGAGGGAAGTGAGCTTGAGCAAGGTAGCCTAAGACATGTCCTTATACAGGGATAACAGCCTCCTTGTAGGTTGTTAGCTACAATAACAGCCTCTCTGGATGTGGTTAGCTACGTTTTCAGAAACAAATGGTGGATTAAGATTCTAAAGGAAAAAGGTGCAGGAAGCTAATCTGGGCCTAATATTTCTGAATTTAAAAAAAAATCCTGAAACCTGCATAGCTAATAAAAGGTTTTAAAGCAATTAAAAAACACTTTCCCTTTCATAGGTCTTTTTAGAAGGAGACTGGGAATGGTGCAAGGTTGAGGATAAAAAGCATGCTTTCACATTAGCAGAAAATGAAGCTTTTCTGAATTCTCTCCACATTCACAACTAGTTTGTTACGATCACACAGCACAAATGGTATGAATCCTGCAGTTTTTAAGAGGTCACTGTTCTCAGACAAGCTCATTTTGAAATCAGAGTTTGGCCTGTGCTAAAACCGAATTGAGACCCTAGGATCTGGCTTATTGTGGTTACACATTCACTTTATAACAGGATCTTTGTTTCCAAAAGGTTCAGTGCTACAATAAAATAAATTCTTCAAGTGTTCTGAGACAAAAAAAAAAAAAAAAAAAAATTCTGTATTTAATTTGCTCCAGATATTTCTTAGGGATTTAGTAGTCTTTCCTTTTAGGTCTGAATTAATGGTCAGGATCAAAGCTTTGGAAATATATACTGTTCATCAAACTGAAGGTAAAAGGGAGATTCCTGAAATTTGGGGGTGGTATCACTTGCATAATTACATTTTGTTTACCCTTTTGTCCTGCCTTTACATTTGCCACAGCTGATTTGCAAGGTTCTTTTTCCATTTCTAATCATCCTGCTCCTCCTGCCTGACTACTGTGGAAAGACCCACAGCCCAACAGTGATAATACCTTCATCACTTCCATGCTCATATAAACAGCGATGTCAACAGCCTGGATTGTTATCATAGCAGAAGGCAGCTGAAAAAGGAGACAAGGGATTACTTTGGGCCCCTTTTGATTGCTTTTCCGCATTTCCTTTTCCCGAAACTTTGGAGAGGCCATCTCTCTGCTTTACCACTGAGCAACGTCCCTTCCAGGAGGAGGGCTGTGATGCCAAAGGAGCAGTCTAGCAGGGCGAGTGATACCAGCAAATGATGTGAGAAATGGTTAAAAATACAAGCTCTAAGAAGTAGTGCATATATGGTAAAAGGTTTAACGGAAGGAGTTACTGAATGGAAAGAAAGTGTAGCAGTATATATAGCATGGGAGTTTGCTCATATCTGGTTTTCTCTTCACTAGTGCTCATGCACCTTTTTAGGAGAGAAACCTGAACATGCAAGCAGAGGGGAGCCTGCACAGGTACCCTCCTCTCCACCTGTGGAAGGGCTGGCTAGGGCTCACGCACAGGACTCTGCGGTCAGCACCTGCTCCCAAGCAGCACTTGGGTGACGACCATGTCACAGGAGCCCATGGAGAAATTGGCAGAACCCTGGAGGGCCCAGGCACATGGGGACTGGAGGGGCAGCCCTCCATAAGCTCATGCTGTGCTCCAGCAGGAATCTGCAGCTTCAGTGTGCTCTTCCTCTGAGGCTAAGGTTCCTTCCTTCAGTGTGGCTGGCTTTTACTATGCAGTTGAAGTTCCTTTATTTGCAATTTGCAGCAGGATTCTATATCAAGCCCTGCTAGTTCAAGCTATATGTGTATAGTAGGTAGGGTTGAAGCTATACAATTGAGAGTATCTTCTTTTGAGTAAAATACAAAGATATTTAAATTTTTTTAACCATATGCTGTTAAGTTATTAACGCTTTTTTTTTTCATAATGAAAGTGATTATCCTTTCTGACATTATAACGTGGCTTATTCTTAATTTCTCTTAATACACAGTATTTGTTTTCCTTTGAAAAATGCTCAGTGTATAATAAGGTGCTGTCGCTTTAAATTTCTGTGCTTCACCGGTGTTTAATTTTTAAACGTTTTTACATTATACTGTAAGTGAACTGTTTTTCCATACAAAGCAAGCTTTTTTTTCCTTTTTTAGTTGCTAACTTTACTACTGCCTATGTTTAGATTTGGGGGAATTTGTACTGCGTGCCAATCTGTAATTACATTCAAAAGCATCCTTCCCTTCACTTCTCATTTCCGTTCCCCAGGAGACAGAAAAAAAATAGGTTACTAGAAAGGTTCCTCTAAAAAGAGTGAAGAGAAGAGCATGGTTATTGAGAAATAATTGCTCAAAATGTTTACTAATGAGTGACCACTGGAGTTAGATGAATTCTTTGCAGCGTAGAATTTATTCAGTGAATTTAGTGTTATCGTCTGGCAATTATCCCCTAGGCAGACTGACTATTACAAATGTCCTATTGCCACAATTAGACAGTGGCCATTTGTGTGAATGCATTTCAGCCTATGGATCACTGGCAAACGGTTTATTCTGATTATTCATTACCCGGCATATGTAACTGGTCATCCAGGTTGCATACTTTCATTACTTCTCCCCTACTGTTGCCTTTTTCAGTGGGAGGAGAAATTATGGCACAATTAATAAATACCTTATCTTTATGCTCACCTCCCATTAGCTGCCAGAAAAGGGGGATTTTGTTGTAAGAGAAAAATAAACTGAAAAAGAAAATTGGGAGAAGAACTATTCCCTAAGCATTCGTGGGGGGAAAAAAAGCAGCAGCGGCTTTATTTAAATACCTTTTCTTGAAAAGTTAACCCAAAGCGGCATTGACAAGGTCATTCAGAATGTGAAATAATTCAGTTCTGGTGAACCTTGACTCTCCTCTGCTGTTTTGTTAGGAGGGAAGCACTTTACATCCACAGCTTTGAGTTCTTTCCAAATCGAAAGCCCTTCCCCCACATGGCTTTAAATATTTAGAAACAAAAAAGGTGTTTGTTTGGTTGAAGGTTTTTTTTTTTTTCACTTGATTTCTTAATTTACGTCTAAAACAGCTCAAGCAAAGTTTAGGGTCATTTGCACCAGTAAAATATTCCAAGGTAAAAACTATACCAAGTCTTTTTTTTTTTTTTTTTTCTTTGAGAGGGCAATTTTTTTCTGCATACTTGTAATAATTTGCTGTAAATTCAAAAAATTAAGTGGATCAGAGGCTGCCAGTGTGTTTTCATTAAAATATTTAATTTCTGTGCACTAAGGCCCAAATCCCAAGCCCACTGAAATGAATAACAGAACTTCCAGTTGCTTCCAGTAAACTAAGCTTCAATCCTAAGTCAACGTTGCAAAGCTCTGCTGCATTAAATGAGATTGCTTTCTCATAGGCATATCTCTATATATAGATATAGATATAAGAACTCCTCAGCATGAATTACTTACGTGTATGCAAGGTAGATATATCCTGCACAGAGGAAAACACATGAATGCACATTCTTATCTGCAGGAATGGTATGGGTACAGGCACAGGTGTATAGGCATGTCTGCCCTGGCATACCTGTATGGAAGGACATACGTGTGCTTGTACACACATACAGGCAAATACATACTCAGATATTCCCTACTGTACTTGCATACAAAACTGTGGGCCTGGCTACACACAGAGATGGACACATACACTATTTTCTGTCTCTCAGGTGTTTTTCTAAACTGGTTCCCACCTTCCTAGATTCATCTGGGCTTTCTCAGGTTGTTCTTTAAACCAACCAATCCCCCTGAATTCTCACATTTTGATACAATGAAACAGATCAATACAGAATGGCTTTCCTCCTCTGGAAGTAACTTGCTTTCATTTGCTGAACTTGAAATCTTTGATTTGGTATGCCAAGGGGAAAAAAGAAAAAAAAAGAAAAAAAACCCAAGGGAAAATAGGCTTGTTTGCTAAAAGCCAAGGAGGAAAAAAAAAAAAAGATGTGAGCAAATCATCTCAGATGATGATTCACAGTCACATTTCTCAGTATCTTGTAAAAAAAATAATATTTATAATTTCTGGTCTCTCTACATTTCCAGCACTTCTAACATCCATCAGTTTATCTTTTACCCCTCTGCCTGTTTCCTTACTGCATTATTTTCTTTGCAGCTTTTCACTCCAGTGAACCCCTGCCTTTTAAATAAACTAGAAGAGAGAAACGAGCCCCACTCAGAGCAGCTACAGATAAGCATAAAGATCTCTGGGATTCAGAATCCAATTAGGTAAAATAAGAGTTTTCAGGAAGTTTGCCTCGTGTGGAGCAAAAAAGCCTTTGGAGTGTGCCCTCTCGTGGCCGTTCTTTATTCAGCATGAATACCTGTACCCTTAAATACAATTATTTTCAAAAGACAGTTGTTGTTGAAATTATTCAAAGTACATAAGCAATACATCCTTTGTTTTTTTTCTCCTGAACTGCCAGCTTGGTTGTATAGGGTAGGTATCTTCTGGGAAAAGACATGAGTATGTGCATACATGTATCCATCTGCACATGAAAGTAGGCATCACATGATCAAGACAGTTCACCTTGAATTCTGTATGAAGTGGTACAAAACAGTAGAAGTGGTCTAAATAGCTGTCAGACTTCTCTTTTTCTTTTTTTTTTTTTTTCCCTGCCTTTCTCCTGATGATAAACCTTTAGATTCCAGTATTTCCATCCAGTAATTCCTATCACCTTCTCAGGGGCTCATGTTAGTAACCCATTTCATTGGTAGTTTAGTTGCCAAGATCAAATTCAGTTGGCTAAATCCCAAATCTGACTAATAAGCTGTCTACTTAAAATAATGAATGAGTTGGTAGCCAATCATATTTATAAGTAATGAGTATCTCTGTTATCGAACCTGTTGGATTTGCTTGTCACAAAATTATATGACCCCTTTCCTCAAAAAACTATTTTTAAGACCTTGAAGTAACACACAGAACTCTGGCACAGCTACCCTTACAGCAGAACTAATCAAGGTTAGTAACTTACTTTGATATGCAAGTAGAAAGTAATTTTCATGTTTTACTTGTAAGAGTGCCAAAGGACAGTAGGGTGCATTTGTGACTTTTGTCCAATACTCACAGTCATTAGTTTTGCAGAGATCTGTCTGTATTTGTTAGCTGTGAAAACTACCAGCCAACTATTTTGCTGATTTCCTGGACATAACTACACCTGTGCTTCAGACAAGTTTACTGCATTTATTTCCCCTCTAATTGTCTGAAGTCTGTGCTTGTTTGAGTTTTGGTCTATTTTAGAAAATAGCAGTCTCAAGCCAGAGCCACATGCACAGGGCACTGTTTGTTCATTCACTCAATTTCTTTGTATGTTTGAGAATATGGCTGATGAAAGATGGAAATAGTAGTTTTTATAAAGGCAAGTAGTAAATGTGGCTTCTGAAAGGCATGGGGAAAGGTTGGATTATGTCAAGCCATACCCAAAGAAACAAGAAGCCTAAAGTCTTATTTTTCTTTTTATAGACATTTGTTTGATACAATATGAGATGTTTTCATTAATTTTCATTGATTTCTTATTGCCCTCTATCGAGGCAGAGTGAGTTTGACTTTAAAAGCAGGAAACACATTAACCTGGCTGTGAATGGAATATGTTTGTTCTCCTGCTTGATGTTTAAACTTCTTCTTGCTATTCCCAGTTCCCACAGAATGAAAAGTGGAGACTGTCCCTGTGGCTATATTCTATTTCTGTCTTTTTAATTCATACTTCCTATATGACACACTTGCCTTTGGTTTTGCCTCACTTTCCTTTACAGGAAAAAAATACTGGTTTAATATTTGACAGGCAAAACTGCCAGCGCACAAGAGGACAGGATCTCAGGTAGCGTTTACTTAAGTTGTTGCAGCACTGGCACCTGTAAAACGTGGTAGATCCTCTGATGTTCGCAAGTCACCAGATATAAATGGCTGTAGATGAAGAATATGCTTCAGTTATCTGAAGTTACTCCACAGAGTGGATTTATCATTTCCATTATAAGCCCAAACCAGAGCTCGGTATCTAGGTTGCTAATTGTCCCTCCCTTGTCCCAAATCAAAGACTAGCAGGTATGGAAAAAAGAGACAGAGCAGCCCTCCTGCCTGGGCTTCCAGGATCGTCTTAGTGCGAAGGAAGAGAACTGCAGCAGGGAAGCGAACGCATGAGAACACAGTGGATGCCCCTGTCCTGCAGCTCCATAGCATAAGTCCTCTCCAAGCAATTTGTCCAGCAGCAGTAGGACAAGGCTATGTAAATCACGCCGAGTGACGTGTCCGTGCTGGTGGCTGGTGGCGGGGATCGGTGGCAGGATGATTGGCCAGTGTGTGGGCATCAGCAGGCTTTCTGCTGCTCACGTGACCCCCGGAGCCAATGGCTTCGGGAGCCGCCGTTGGAGGGTGTTGTACAGAGTAGGCATATATCAAATTCCAAATTCCTTTGTGTCAGAGTTCAGGAGAGACAATAATGTGTTTACAAATGATTGCAACTCACACAGTGAAGAGAAACCACTGTTCATGCCATATGTGTTCCACTGTGCTCAGAGCGAGCTGCTGAAAACCAGGTGGGGAATCTGACTCATAGATAGCTTAGAGGTTTCCTTGCTTTTATAAATTCATTTCTAAACTAATGTTGAGCTACCCCTGCTTCTAATGACCTCTGGCATTGACACCTTCTCCCTGCTTTCTGAAGCGGAGGGGATGGAAAAACTGAAAAGCCTGAGCTCTCATGCTGAAAGAACTGATAATGTGTATATTGACAAGGACTCCAAAGGCAAGTGCTCCTTGTACAGCTGGAAATCAGACAGCCAGCAGGAATGTCTGCACTTAAAAGCATGCACACTTCTTGTGCATGGCTTCCCTGCAATCAGAACATCTGAGTCAACAGGTTTTCAGGACTGGAAACTCTGAGTGTTGTCTTAATTGTTTATACTGCTGCAGCAAACTTTTAAACAAAAATGCTTGGAGTTCCTTTGCATACTTTGCCTACCATATGCTGTACCAAACAAAACAATGACATTCTTTTAAAACCGTCTTGGCAACAGGAAAAATGCTTTGGCTAGACAGCATCATAAAAAGTCGCTGTTAGTTAGATGATAGACTTATTGTAAGTAACTGCTATTGATGCATGCATTGACAACCTCATGTACACTAACAGATATATATGCAGATACATATACGTTGAATTAAAGTGAGTTCTGGTCCTATTCATGTAGGAACAAGACAGCAAAGTAAAACTTTAGAGCTGTTTCCTATAGGCAGTTGATGTGAGTCTTAAGACTTTACTTAGTAAATATATATATATTCTGAGCTCTTACTGCCTAAGAGTTAGGAGAAAAAGAACTGTGAAAGAGTTCAAAATACACCCTACCAAGGTTGCATTTTTTGGCAGGAGTGTTTTAGGAGCAGAATCTTTTTTCCAGTATGCAGAAGTCTGCATTACAAATTGGATCAGCTACAGCAACTTGTCCAGTTCTATTGAAGTCATCTGACAGTCTCTGCAACTCTTTATTGCCAAAGATGCTGTGTTAAATTAAAAAAAAAAAANGCCCTCTCACTTCTAAAACTTAAAGCTGCTTCATCTAATTTCATAACTTCTGTTACAATTTTTACATGAAAGGGTTGTTTCTGAAGTAGTTTGCAGTTCACTTTCTGTCTTGATAAACTCCCCAAAACACTACAGCCTTTTTTCTTTCACCATCAACTCTGTAATCCAGCCCTTCACTGCAAGTACTCTGGATTTACAGGCACAGTTTGGAGGACCCTGCTGCAGCCTGACTTTATGTTCGAGTCTGGTTAGAGAGCTTCCTCCCTGTGTGACTGACTGTGCTTAGCAAGTGTAATCTGTAGCCAAGACTAAGTCAGAAAAATCAAATTCCTTCAGAGTCCTACCCCCCATCCCATTCCTCCTTCTCCCTTCCCCCAGGTCTCATCCTACAACCTTGCAGAAAACATTATTGCTAAGGAGAAGAAAATAAGTTAATTGCAGTTTTGGATATTTTTCAGTTTGGGCACAAAGGATATTTTACAGTTTTGTTTTTCAAGCACTCACCTGATTCTGCAAAAGTGATGATTTCTGAGGTTTGCTCCACAACTTCATTCATTTCGGCTCTTCTTCCAACATCATCCTCTATTTCCACATAACCATCCTCTCCCACCTTTCCCACGTGGAGTTTCTTGATGGCATTTAAAAGTGCTGCCTTGGGCACTGGCTGGGTGATATTAGGTCTGTCCCTCAAGTGCAACATGTTCAGTATGTGCTTCTTTACTGCTTCCACCATCTCAGGCTGTGAGCTGGGCACATCCTTTGAGAGCGTGGCGAGGGCACATGATGGACAGTCAGTGACTGAACTGTGCCCCTCGGATCCTGGGGTTGGGGAACTCCTCACTATAATCCAGCAAAGCACCAACAGAAATCCTCTCTTCCAAAGCAAAGGCATCCTGGCAGCAAAAGTTGTTGTGATTCCCTTTTTAAAAGGCCCTGCTTTTCCTCCCCCTTCACGAACAGTTTTTTGGGGGCTGATTTAGTTTGTTTGTTTGTTTGTTTTTCCTTCTCTTCAGCAAATTCTCTGGAACAAGAACCAAAAGTTTTCTGTGAAGTTTTGTTTGCAGGTTCCCTCTCTGAATGCAATAAGTGCTGTAGATGTTTGTGGCTGTCAGGGAGAAGAGTTCTGACTCTGTCTCAGAGTAGGAGAGAGACACAGAGAGAGGGAGAGAGAGAGAGAGGACGGATTGGCCTAAAGTGAGTGAGTGAATGAGAGAGGGAGGGAGTTTTGTCTGTGAGTAAAGGCTATGATTAGGAAGGGGGAGGAACAGGCAGGCTGGCTTCCTTATGCTCATTGCTCCCCTAACACACACCTCTCTTCAAATATCACTACTTGTGCTTCCTTCCCTCCCCCCTTTCTAAAATATCTTCTCATTCCTGTAAATTTACTCTTTTTTGTCCTTTTTTTTCCTCTCTGTTTGACCCTCCCCGCCTCCCCCGCAGCTGTCATTCCCCCCTTTTTTTTCCCCGTTTCTTTTTGTTTTGTTTTGTTTGTTTTATTCCTTCAACAGTATCACTGGCTTAACTAAACAGAGGAAACATGAATGAATGAAAAGAGTGAAATCTCTAACGAGCACCTTGCTCTTGGTCCTGCCTGGTATTGTTAGGGATAGCAGGAGATGTTAAATAGCTTGTGAATGAGATGGGAATGAGGGCAGGGGCTCTGAATATTTTGGACAGAATATTATTCTGCCTGGAGTAGAAGAAAAAAATCTTTTCTGCTCACTTCTGAGTGCTGGAGGTTATCAACACTGGCAAGAGATCTGACAGGCACAAAATAGCACTGTTGTTTGGAGGGCTCTATAATACGTAATACACTCCCCAGCTGCAATATGCAGTCAGGCACTGAAAGCCTAAGCAGGAGCTGGTACAGCACATATATGTGACATGCTATGGTAGTGCCATGTAACATCCCTACTTCTATGCTAGTCTCTGCCTGGAAGTTCTCAGGTAGATATATTTAGGTTTGGGGTTAATCAAGCAATGCCTGAAAAATGCTTTGAAGGTGAAAAGTGTTACATGTCATCTGGCCAAATCATACTTGCTTCTGACTCAGGCAAATCCCTCATCGATGCCAATAATAATTCTGTCTGAGTGAAGGCTGAGTAAGATCTTCTACATTTGGCCCATTGTTATTAGAAGGCACTTATTACTTCATTCATTTAATTCACACAGAACAATCATAATATTGGAAATTAAAAGAAGTCTAAAGCACTATAAGAAGCAGGAGTTTCAACCACTGTTGGTAGCCGCTTGTCAGTTTATGCCCGGGAGGGCTTTGCTGTGCAATGAAAACGCATTCCCTGTGCCATTGCCATGGCTTCAGGTTGCCTTTACATTCTGTATCCTCTCTGTTCTGTTCCTCACCCAGCAAAGTTGAAGTTTGCAAACTCGCTTACATTTGAATCTGGTAACAGAAAAATGACAGCTATAACTATAACTTTTGAGATTCTTCCCCTCCAGGCATTAACTTGTACAGATTTTCTTAGAGCAGCTTCTTCTTTTTAGTGTTTACCCTCTTTCTTTTAATTCCTTTCATTTTCTCTCTCACACACCTGTCTTCTCAGATGGGCTTACCTCCTACCCAGCAAATATTCCACTCCCAGAATATTACTGTTAACCATTGTATTTCACAGTGGAAAGGAGTAATTTATAAATATAAGCACTGAAAGGTCTCTAATTTCCATGAGATGACTACAGGCACATGGACTAAGAGACAGGCAAGGAATTATAGTTAGAGTAAATGAAACATACAGAAGTAATTGAACAATCAACCAAAGTCTTACAAATGTTATATATTGCAAGTCCTTTTCAATTAAGCTCTTTTATAAGTCTTTTACTGTTATAAGGCATCCACAGTGCCCCCTCATCAGTGTTTTACTGACCTCAGTTGCTATACTGTTATATACTGTTACACTTACAGGTCTGTCAGCATTATAAACCCTGCAGCCATTCTTATAAACACATCTTTGTAACACAAACCTCACTATAATACATCGAATTTTCTTGGATCTTGTGAACAGCCCAAAGTCTGTTGTAATTATACGAAGTCTGAAAGTCAGCTTGAAATAGAACTAAAAGTTTAATTGGATGAAAAAATAATTTCAGATGAAAATATGCATTCATGATTAGATGTACTAAGAGATGATATAATTAAAGGAGTTATATATAGTTCTAATATAGCACCTATCCCAACAGTGTCTGATGAAAAGTAAGGGATAGGCATAAATCAAAATAAAATACAGATAAGTATGTCTGGGTTCTTGCTGTGGGGTATACGTTGCATGCCATATACTACAGGTACAGTTATCGCATACAATCTCTATTACATAGGGGTATTGCATATTTTACTTGCATGCCACGATGATGACAGATTTAATGTTAAAGCATAACTTTCTAAAAACCACTGTTCTCTAAAAGCGAGTCTTCCAATACCGCTGATATATAGTTCATTTGTACTTACATGGATATACATATATGTACAAAAATACATACAGAAATGTGTTTGAATACATACAGAAATGGTGGTTCAGATTCTTTCTACAAATTACCTGAGCTGCAAAGCTCTGTATATGCATTCATTCAATATAACCCTAACAGTATGCAGCAGCATGCACAGGAATTAAAAGTTTCGGTTTTAAAAGAAAAAAGCTGATTGAAAGTTTTACCTCTCTAGTCCTGACTCTTAGAAGGAGACTGCTGTATTGTGCTTTAAGAACTGCTGAAGTTCCTCTTGGTGGTATTTATAATGCGAAGCTTTATACTGTACTTCAGAGATGTGCACACTCACATATAACGTCTGTCAAAAGTAAGTGGGCCGGATCACTGTGCTGGATTGGTTAATCCTATTACATCAGCAATTGACTGTTTTTCCTGTATGAGACATACTTCTGGTAATTATCTGGAAATTCCTAATTGTCTAGCATGACCAAATATCGTGGATTCAACTTGTGGTGGTGATTTCTGTATCCATTTAAAGAATAGAACTTAAAATCAGACAAAGCAAACATTATGAGTCAGGAAGACACTCCAACTTGTTGTATTGCATAGCTAGATATAGATATTATTAGATGTAGATAACACTGATTTAGTTCAAATACAGTATTTGCCAGATACTTAATTACTACTTTGCAAATTGTTTTCTTCTTCTTACATACTTAAGGATATACCAGATAATCTTTCTGCAAATTTGGATTCTTTTCAAATTCAGGAAAATGCAGTAAGAATCCTTTTGCTTTGGATGATTTTTTTTAAAAAATGCAATCTCTGAATAAATATGTCCTTCTGTTTAAATTAGGGATCCCTTTAAAGCTCTTAAAAAAATGAATCATATTGCTCCTGTCCAAGTCTCCTGGCTCCTTGACGTGCAGATTGCATCATACTATTAAAAACTGTTTAGACATCTAAAAATAAATTACAATGAATGACAGGTCACATTTTTTGCAAGTGTGTTATTAACACTTGTGGAATAAAATAAAAAGCAATTTTCATTTCAATTTACATTAATGAAAATCAGAAATAACTATGCCAATTAGGCAGTACAGAAGTAATACATAAAAGGTCAAAAGTAAATCCAAAATCCATCTCCTTTCTTAAACACATATAATAACCGGCTTTATGTGGTACCGTTTATGACAAATGGCACGATCATGCAGTCTTTACTCATTCATAACACCCACTGATTACCAGAAAATCCCCATCCTTCAGATTTTTTTTTTTTT